>JAGXJF010005774.1:0-83331 GCA_019208055.1 Stipa capillata | reverse complement strand
GCCATACATGCCTTACGGGATGGATCAAGCACCCATGTGTAATACCAGTACATCTCCTCTCCTCTTTATTTTTGCTAATCACCAAATCACTCAGCAAGTCATCGATCTTAGAGTTAAATTGGGGTATTTGGGACCCAATGGACCCACTAGTGCGATCAGATTTTGAATCCGACCGTTAGATTTTAAATCCATTCAAATTTGGATGAATTTTTACTGAATTTTGAGCTAACTTTGTACTAGATGCAAAATTTAAAATTATTTCTTTTCCAGTAGATTACTAGCATGTGTAGGACCTATCCTGATTTTTTCCCATGATTTTAGGAGCTATACATGATTTTAGATAATTAATTTTGTCTTTGTTTTAATTATTAAAAATAGAAATACCTTCTGTTTTTACAATTTAAATTTTCTTTTAGAGTTGTACTCATTGCCTAGCTAATTGTGGTAAATTTTGGTAAAATTCCAACACTGTTTCAGCATGCCAATAATTAATATGCCATTTCTAGATAATGTCATGTACTAAATAATAGACTACTATTTATTATATTTGTAGAATTAATATCTTGCTGCAATGTTTAGTAATGCATGATCTAGGTACTGGTTAATTAATTTTATTAGGTTTACCACTAAGTTTCGCAACTTTAAGATATTTTGCACTTAGATATGAATATTTGCAAACACCGTTGATGTCAAAAGTGCACTGTATTGTTAATTCTATTTTTATCGTTCAACTATGGCATGCCCTGTATTAGTATCATGCTTAGGACCTCATTTATTTTATACAACATATTAACATGATTAGACTTTATCTTGTTGATTAATAATATTTTTAATTAAAAAGTCCTGATAAATGTTTCCGGTGTGTGTAAGAAATAATTAAAATTATTTTTATTTTTATTTTAGTTTAATTTATTAATGTATCATGTTGCTGGTATTAAGTAAGTAACTAAGATATTATTTATTTATTTATTATTACACGGATACAACCTCTCTTTAGGAGACCCCAAATTAAGGACCATCTTATTGTTAAAACCCTAATCTAATCTTTGACACGTCCTGTCCGTTGTTGATTCCCACCTCTCTTTTGCAATCGGATTATTATTTTGACATGGTTATTTATTTCGTTCTCTTTATTTTCCATTACGACGATTAGGGAGTGGCGCCAATGATGCCGGACCTGACTTCGAAGAACAACAACTCGACAATGAAGCCATGCCCCCTCTTTCTTGATCATGTTGATCCTATTATTTTTAAAGTCATTATATTTTGTTGTTTTCAAAAATGCATGTTATTTTATTCCCATAGTTAGCGTGTCAATTGACACGCATGTACCTTTATCCGCTTGTCACCCTTTACCGGTTACTCTGAGTAGATTATTTAATATTTCATAATAGAGAGAATAATGCTTAGCCATGCTTAAGTACCCTAGGAAGCTTTTATCTTGCCTCGTCGGAGGAATGATCTTCGGATCATCGATATTATTATTGAAACTTTGTTGAGCTCGCTGAGCTAGGGCTGGATGCCCATTGTTGATCCCTCTTTCTCTCTCTCTCTCTCTTTTCCACTCTAGGTGAAATTTACTATCTAAAAGCTGCAGGCGGCAGCTGAATCATGAGTTGAAGGAGCAAATGCCCGTTCCTCACGAGTTGAGGGAGCCATTGGTCGTCCGTATCGAATAAGGTCAAATTCATGATTTTGAGAAGTGTGAAAACAGTACAACCACATGCTATATGGGCACTGGCTTGGCCAAGTAGGTTAGACAAGTCTTGGTGTCGACATCGACATACTGCAGAAGGGTGGACGTAGCTACGAGGATCTCGGCACTAATTGGGGCCACGTAGGGTAAGCGGGTGTACGCTCCTCCATGTCGAAACCTAGTGGGCATGTCACATTGGGATGAGACTAGCTAAAAGACCTTGTTACGGTCACCCTGCCGACACACCGATGGCGTGTGTACAAGCTCGATCAGCTTGGCATAAGGGGATGATCGTGTCATGTGGGTAAAGTGTACAAACTCTGCAGAGTGTCAAACTAATCTATTAGCCATATCTACGGTCACGAATGTCACATAACTCATTCTTGATAAAAAGACATGTCCTTCTCACCCTTGCTATTTCCCTCTACCGTAGTTCCGGAAATGTGAATAGGTGGTTAGAACCTATGGTCGAGTTTAGGCCAGATGCCTTACTCGCATGTGTTGGTCGTGGACCCTCACATTGATGTGAAACCTCTAAAATGAAACTTGATTTTATATCAAAGTCGCTTTCAAAATTATCATAGTATTTAAACGCTAAAAATACTTTCACGAAAGATAGCCATACAACCTTCCTGTGTAGCCTCATGTACATTGGTTTAGGTGTTTCCCTACAAGAGGGCATGCTGAGTACTTGAAGTACTCATCGACATGTTTCGTTATGATGATGGGCAAATGACTACGCTGCTGAAGATATAGACAGCGACTACTACTACGATGATCCCGACAAGTAAGGTCGCGATTACTCCGTCGACTGCATGTGGCTAAGATGGAGCCTTCTAATTTATCGCTTTCTTTCCCACTGCTTTATTCTCTGTAACAGTCATGCGACTGAGTATTTTGTTAAAGCCATGTGACTTCTATCTCGTCAAGACTATGTTGTAATAAATTTGACAAGGCAATGTTCTCATTTCGACTGTATTCATCAGCTTGATCTTGGACTGATGATGATACACAGAGAGGGTTCGAAACTTAAGCCTAGACCCTCACACTAATCTTTGCTGTAAAGGCCTACTTTCAATACAAAGCGAACACATGAATATTTTAAGAGTCTATAAAAGAATAAAAATATCCTTAAGAACATGACAGAAATATATAAAAATCTAAATAAAGGCTATTTGAGTAGAACAGAGGCATGGAAAATTAATATTCATAAAAAATGCAAAACGTTGCATCACAAAAAATTGGAGGAGCAACGGAGCCACCACGCAGTGATGTGACAGGTTGCCATGGCCCAGGGTGCTGTGACAGCATGCTAGGTGGGCCCTATGGGTCTCTGTTGGCCACCAAATTTTCACTATGGCCTTCCTACCTTCTCTAGATCAAAATATAATTTTTGTAGAACTTTTCTAATGGTACTTAATAAAAGCAAAACAGAGAGGTAGTAATTCAAATAAAAGTTATGCAATCATAAGCAACAAAACATGATACTATTTATTCAAAACGGTAAATTTAGACTCAAAAACATAAACATTTAAGAATCTTAAACTTCCATTTGGCCTCCCCGGAAGCGCTTTAGTTAAAGTCAATACCTTGAGTTTGTTACTTTGAGGCTTAGATTATCGTTCCTTTAATTCAATAATTCATTCTTTCAACCACAGTGGGGAGCACATACAAATAAAAAGGTCAAAGACATATCTTTTCCTATGCATTGGCATTTCGTATATGAATAAATTCATGCACATTAGACATGCAAAAAAGCAAAGTGCTTAGGAGAGAAATCATGAAAATTATTAATTACAAAATATTCTTATTCTCTAAACAATTTGCAAAAGAATCATAATTAAAATGTTCTTCCTTATCATTTTTGTATGGCAAGACAAACTAAACTTCGTAGCTTTCATTCATAGCACTCTCAATAGCAATATCGGTAGCATAGGGGTTAGGATGTGGCTTCCCCACACTCAAATTGCAAAATTCATAGTATCATCACAAGCATTCGAAGGGGTTTTATCATCAATAACAAGAGTAGTAGTAGCATCATTCCTAGTAAGAGTAGTTTCCATAGTATCAATTGTGGTATTCATAGCATCAAGAGTAATTTTTATAGAACCAATAGTAATAGTAGTAGCATTATCATGAGCACTAGCAACTTCATCTAAGCAATAGCGGTATTGATCCTCTCGCAATAACTTTTCACTAAACTAGTATCACTAAATCTTAACAAGCAAAAGCAATGAACATGATGCATGGCCTTATACATACTATTCACACAGAAAGTATGGACATCTTCAATGATATTAATAAGCCTACATAAAAGTTCATTTGTACCCATATAAAGCATAAAACATTCAATTTGCTCAATGTTATCGTAGAAAAAATTATTGCAATTGTAAGACACTATAATCGGATCTAGATGAATTGGGCATAGAAAGTTTACTATATTTTTTTCTCATGAGCAAGATTAAAACTAAACAAGTAATAACTAACTTTTTATTGTTTTCAAATAAAACTAACCAAGCAAGCAATTAAAAGTAACAAGTAAACTAAAGAGCAATGCAAGAAAACTGAAAAAACATCAGTAATAAACTATAAAAGACTTTGTGAGATCAAATAGTGAAACCAATGTTGCCACCGCGGCAACGACACCAAAAAGCTTGACTCCGCTTTACCCACAAGTGTAGGGATCAATTGTAGTGTAGCTTTTGATGAGAAACATTGTTGAACCGACAGGGAGGCGTTGAAAGGATCACTTGGTCCAAATCTGAAATCACACTTAAAAATAATAAAAGTGAAGGTTGAGATGCATAACTACCTTTCTCAAATAGTTGTGAAACTTCGGGATGCAATAGATAATTTAAATATACAATTACTTGAACTAGGAAACTTAAACTATTTTCAAAATAAATATTAGAAAATAATAAATGCTAAAAGGGCAAGGAAAGGTGTGCTAATAGCTAAAATAGAGGTAAGATGCATGTAGGTTCGGTAGTAGCAATTCTCAAGCAAGTAATAGGGATTATGCAATATAAAAGTATTAACTGAGAATTTGCCTGAAATAATTATACTTTATCCAACCACCAATTTGAGGCATACATTAAGGCATGAGCCAGAGCAATACTAATAATTTTGCTAATGAAATATGAATGACAACCATACGGTTGGCTGCTCTACCCCAGCCTCCATGCTTACCAATGAGTACATTGCTAAGTGTCTTGCTTGGCCAACTCAAGACACATAATAAAGTAAAACCATTAAAGACATAGTATGCAATAAATTGATCCCAACAAATAATTAATTACATCGAAGATGGATGGTAAGCATAACAACATATTGATGAAACTAAAGATGGATGGCCATCACAATAATCATAAGAACGCTACATAGCTACTACTAAGTACCCCGTAGAATCGATAGGACTACTCACATATCATGTAAAAGAACAGGAACAAATAGTAAATTGAATCCATATCTTCAAGAATATCAAGATATAAACCAATCCAAAGGTCCTGCTGTTGAAGACGAAGTACAAGGGAGCCTAGTCTATGGTTGGTGATGGTGGAGATGAAAACTATGGTGACAGCGGTGAAGTATCTTCCTTCTTCTTCTTCATCTTCCTTCTTCTTCAACCTGCACACACAAATACAAGGAAAACTTGAAAAGAATATTTGATTATGTTGAAAATGTTTGCACCTCCTCAAGGTGTAATATTGGTTTAGGAGATTAGTTTTGACAGACCAGAGAACTGGTTCTGGTCTCAACAAAAATTTAAGGTTAACCTTAGGAATCCATCCTTTCTTTTAAGGCAACAGGCAACGATTAGGCAACAAAGGCAACTAGTGGATTCCTTAAGCCAACATTAGTTTAAACTAATCTCCGTAATTAGACAACTGTAATCCATTTCAATTAAATTAGCATTCATGTATTAGTCTAGCTAATTCATATTAAAATGCTAAGCATTTTTGAAAATTGTTATGCAGCAAGTCCACATAGGCAATAAATGAGGTAAAGGCAGCCTTTTAAGCATCAAGGTGATCATTATGACCAGATTCATAGTAGCCAGCACATCAAGCTGCTGGTGGCAGTTCATAGTGCCACCACAAGCTTAGAGGGATGAGGATCAATACCACAAAGACATGCAGGCTGCTTATTCACCACTTCATGAACTGAGTCATTGATTATGTGTCAATACCATAGTGATAATGATCCAAACCAAGTAAGGTTGGTGGGCGCTATAAATAGAGCACCAGATGCTCCCGCACATCACACGATCCTCAACCAAGCCTCACATAATAGTACTAAGAAAACCAGCTAAGAAAAGGGAGTAAGCAAGACAGCGAGGAGGTGCAGGCGAAGCTTGAAGAAGCAGGGTTCAGAATCCCGCAAGAATAAGCTTTAGAAATTTCTTAAGGTAAGGGAAGAGAAGAGGTAGAATTAAGCATTTAGCAGAAAGGAAGTAATGCCAACTTGCAAAAATAATCTACTATAGGCTAAATGAAAATGTAAAGAAATCAAGTGAAGATGATCTACTCTTATCAATTTTTATATCGTGATTGAATAGAAGAGGGAAGGATAAAGCCAAGACCAAGGTAGCATCTATTCATGCCTCATACACACACACACACACACACACATATATATATACCTCAGGAATGAACCATCAAAGAATATAGACTAGGAAACATAAAAAACATTCTATTCTTATCAGCTTAATTTGAACAAATTAAGAAAAACTAGCATGAGTACAGCATACATACATGATACGTCATCCCAAGAATGCAAGAATCCAGCAAGCATATATGCTACATGAAAATGTACATGATAGTAAGACATATAGATACAAGTAATTGGGAGTTGTAGTAATAAAATTAGAAGCCATTAACATCCGAGAGGATGAACAAAGAATAAGAAACTAAGAGGAACTAGGTCAGAACAACATCACAACTATCTAACAGACCAACACGAGAATATTCGAGCAAATATATGGAACTAATCATCATTAGAACTGGGCCAAAAATCATAATCATCATCACAACCGAAGAAGTATGCAAGACACATATATGCACTATTTATGCATCAATATAGACAATCCAAAAAAACCAAGTCAGGAAAATCTTAGAGGGAGATATGGGGAAAAATTTACTCGCCAAGTAGAACATCTCACCGCCGAGGTTGCTAACATAGTGAACTCATCGTCATCCATTGGCGGTGAGCCACCACAATTATTGGGAAGGCAAAGGGCGGTTGCTCTTGTAATTCCACCATGCCACTGACAAGAGGCACACCCAGAGGGGCACCGTGGCACTAGCGCCACAACACCGGGGCCACAGCTATCCCGAGCGGCAGTAGTGAGGTAGGCCAAGTGTAGAATCTCAGGGTGCCGAACTAGAGGGGGTGAATAGGAGGCTTTTAAAAAACTTAAACAAATATGGGGTTTTCTGCTATTAGTAGGTCAGTGCTAGTGGAGATAGAGCAATGACTGTAATACAAATAGGTAAGATAGGTGGCAACAACAACTGTAATACAAGCAAGCAACACAAGCAGGCAAAAGAAATAACAAGAATAACTGCCTAGCTGTGATACAGGTAACTGACTCAGGTAGAAATATAACAGGCAAATACACAAGTATGCTAAGTACTTAACTGTGGGAAATATAGGTAGACAATAAACGTGACACAGCTGGCTACCATAGGTAGTTCAAATCCCAACACAGGTGAAACAAGACAGCAGCAAAGCAGAGCAATCACACAGTGCAGGAAAGTAAACAGAGACAAGGGATTTTTCACGAAAGTTCCCCCTGTACTGGAAGCTTCCTCGCACCTGCATTACAGTCTGGCCAACCGGCTGTAGTCACTGTCTTGGGCCACACCCATGCCAACCTTCACCTTCCTGCAACTCCCTCTGCAACAATGGCTTCTTCGCACCGATATTACAGCCAACTAGCACATTTACCTCTTGATCACCAGGCTAATCCCTTACTCTTTTTAGGTGCCACCGATCTTGGCTGAAACCAACTTTCTGTTCATACTCAATGAAACTGTTAGATTCCCAGTTGAGTTTCCATTAACAATCAAAACCATACCTTGGGGTCTAGATGCACTTTCAATCTCCCCATTTTTGGTGATTAGTGGCAACCCTTCTCAACATATGAATAGTTTATAAAAATTGAAGGTAAACCAATCGAAAAACAGATGAGCTTAGGACGCACTCCCCCTTAAGATGTGCATCATGAAATTGGCCTTTGAATGCAAGTGCACACTTCTTTTATAATATGGGAAGCACATACTAAACAAAGCATCAAGCGCAGGTGCAAAAGATAATAGCGGAAGCATAAAAACAGAGCACCAACGCAAAAAGTGAGGCATGCAAGCATAACTGAACAGATAGTAAAGCAATACACATAGACATGCATAGAGTATGAATTTAAGTTGCATGCCATCAAACAAAAGAAGTGTTCAAGACTGGAATAGATATTAAAATAAACTCCAAAAGACTGTCTTGACACACATGCATCTTAACCCATCCTGAGCCCATAAACTATCCTAGTCCTTAGCCCTTAGCCCTTTCTCCCCCTTTGCCACAACCACTAAAAAGAGTTTTAGGAGGGAGCACTATGTCTTCTTTTGAAGCAAGGCTAGGATCTGGCTCAACTTGTCATCTTGCGACGCCATCTGAGTCTTCATCTCACCAAGAGTTCCATCCTGAGCAGCAATCTTCTTCTTGAAGCAATCTTTCATCTCTTGAAACTCTGCCCGTGACACTAGAGCTGTAGTACTGATTGATAGAGCAGTGGGAGTACTATCATCAACAACTGTGGCTCCTGCTGTACTACTGGTACCTGCTATAGATGCTGCCACAAATGGTGCTACAATTGGTGCCTCAGCAGACTCTTTGTCATCTGGCTTGTCCAGGTTCAACTTGAAGGTCAGAGGTTGATGCTTGTGTGTGAACTTGAATGCATCCTCTGGCATTTGGGTGTGCTTAAGCATAATTGTCTAGATTATCGGCCCATACCTCAGCTTAAAGGTGATACTCTTCTTGATGGAATCAATCTCATGGAAGATGAATTTTGCAACGTTAAAATTCTTCCCTTTCATGATATGATCCAATGCATGCCAGCCACTATTATACAGAGATGATGCATCTCCTGCCTTTGGCTCAAGTGTAGCGTGTAGAATCTTGATAATATTTTTGGGAGTCATCATAAGAAATGCAGTTGCAGTGAACTCCTTCTTAGGTGTTTTATTGTTCTTCGGGCAATAAGCTAGACACTACGCAGTAGTTAAGTTCAGCAGCCCATGAAGTTCAGGCAAATCATCATCAGTTGGCAGATTGAAAAGCTCATTGAACTTCTGCTGTGTGAGAGCCATCAGCTATCCTCTAATTATCCAAAACATATTATTCCTTTTCTTGTCCATGAACAAAGTGGTATAGAATTCTTTCAGCAAGTCTGCATCATAGTTCTGGCAAAGTGTGTAGAAATCATAGAGTCCTGCCTTCTGCAGCAAAGAAACTACTTTGGCATACCATTGTATTTACCAGGTTGCATCCACTTGCTGTCAATAATTTTCTTGAAATATATAACAGACAAATATGCACTCTGTTGCTGTGGATTATGGAAATTGGGGTCAGTAGGAAAACTATCTGGTAGCTCCACCCAATTTCCTTCTTCATCCTCCTTGAAGTATGGATTCTTCTCCCAAAGCTTTGCATATGCTGTGGCATTTTTCTTGTCTAGCAGCTCAACTGCATGTTTTTTGCCACCCTTCTGCAAGACTTTGTATTTAGCTAGGGAAAGAAAATTCATGTCCTCTGGACGCAGCATCTGCACTTCAAGATCATCATCAGACTCCTTGGCCTCTTCTTTTGATTCTTCAACATCACAGCTTTTCTTTTATCTGAAGGGGCAATGCTAGCTGTGGATTTCTTGCCTTTAGGAACAACTTCCTGTTCATCTTCTTCTTCTTCCTCGAAGGAATCCTCGATTTCATCAATCTTATAGGTAGGATTGCCCTTAGAATCATTATCGGAAGTAGTCTCATCTTCTTCTTACTCTTCAGCGCTTCCTTCAGCATGACTAGGTGAGCTCTGAGCTATATCACCCTCAGGTGGTGGAGGAGAGTTATGATCTGAGCTAGAATCACTTGGATCACCACTGGGTTCAGGAGCTACTGCAGTTGTCTGTGGCACAGCTGGAGACTTAGGAGAATTCTGAGTTTCCTCAGCTGACTGTTCTTCTGTCTATGGTACAACACTTGATATAGCAGCAACTATAGATTCTATTACAGCCTCTGAAATAGCTAGCTGCTCTTTTGGTATAGCTTCTGCTAGGGCTTCTAGTACAGGCGGTCCTATAGGAGGTGGTGGGGTAACTTGTCTCTCCTCAGCCACAGTCTCAATCCCAAACCTCTTGGTTGGGGTTCCGGTCACATCCAGTGAAGAGATGGTGTCTGCTGACATTGAAAGCTGATTGGACTGACTTGCTTTCTTCTTTCTTGAAAAACAAATTTTAGCAAGGCGAGGTGAGGAAGCATGATCTTTTGCAGTTTTCTTCATTGGTAGAGAATCACTTCCATCACTTGGACTTCCTTTTGGTTTCCTTTAATCAGTCATAACATTGACTTGCAGTGACTCTGTTGTGCTATAGCTTCCAATAGTAGGTAAAGCTTTCGGCATCTCAAAACTATTTAGAGGCCTTATAGTGCTATGGAGAGGCTCCAACTTCTCTTGCATTTGCCAAATCAAATCTGACTTTGCCGGACCATCAGGCATATTCTCCATCTTCTCCTTGATGGCATCAATTTCCTACAGAAGTAGCTTGTCTTGCGCCTCTATGACATCAACTGCCACTGACTTGGTATGGGCTCCTATTCTGGCTGGAGGAGAGAAGGATCTCTCTCGCAAATCTGCTTGAAGATTAGGCACAAGCTCTTCAGTTTTCTCATCCAATTCAATTGACATTCTGCCCTTTGGAAGATCAAGCTTCCTTCCTCTGGTCTGCCTTATCTGTCTGGGCTTCTTTGGCATTCTATCGAGAGAAATGCTATCAGCTCTTCCTCTGGCCCTTGTGTGTCTTGTAACTTGGGCAGGAGCATGTGTTGAAGTACCCTGACCTTTACCTCGACCTCTGCCTCTACCTCGCCTCTAGGTGCTTTCTTTGCTGTAGCTTTATCTTTAGCCTCTGCAATGGTTTTGACATCTGCCTTTGCCTGAGCACCTAGCTCTTGCAAGTTTTCAAGATCAGGAGTACTTTCTCTATTGTCTCCCAACCTGTTGGCTCCTCACGGGGTTCTTCTGAAACAAACTTAGGATCTGACATCTGTAGAGAAGAGATGGACAAAAGCATCAAGGTAAGATAGTAATCCTGCTGTAGATGAGGAATGGTGACTTTGTGGTTGAAAGCTTCATGACTGTATTACAACTAAGCAATACACACGAGGACTTAGACGAGGAATACAGTAATCTGTGGGATTAGCTATACTACAGATCAGATTTGGGAACAATTGAGGCAGAGCCCTAGACAACCAATCAAAGGATTCTGGAAGAAATAGAACAATCTAAGCTAACAGAATCTTGATTATACCTCTAAGATAAACTCCACTATCCTTATCTTCACAAATTAACTCCCACATTCTTGGATTTGCACTGAACAACGGAATCCTACACTACTGCTAGGTACTGTGAAAATCGAAGATGGTGGATGACTTAAGGAAGCTACAGAGATGCTTCTAAACTTGGCGGCGGTGACGGAGAGCGGTCAGAGTTGACAGAGACGATCGAGGAGCAGTGGCGCGGCTGCGGAGGCAAAAACTTCTCAAGCAGGGTGGAAAAAGAAAACTGTCGCGACATGGTCCAGACGAACTGTTGTCTGATAGGGGTTTTATACCCAAAGTTAAAACAAAACCACTCGAGGGATTTAGTATAGATGGTACCACAGTAGGTGTTACAGATGCTAAACCCTAACAAAACCTCTAGATTTTCTCAAGTGTTCACCTATACTATAGATGATACTACAGGTGACAAGTTTTTGAGCAGGATCACTGAGACATAGTATAGATGAGAAAGCAAGCACTAGGTTCTATCAAAGAGGTCCTTAAACATTCTTCTCAAATCCAACTTGCCAAGAACACAGAATCAAGCATAGCTGAAGCTGGACAGAGTTGAATCTCAAGATGCAACTCAGAAATGATCAGTGGGATTAACCATGTACATCCTAAGGTGAAAAACTTAGGCTCTACGTGCTCCCCCTAAATCCATATACATCTGTACTATAGACATCTATTATAGATGAGATGTACAGATAAGTCCTATGGATGCAAATGCAGCAAATAGATATGAATGGAAAGTTATGTACAGGATGCCAAACTTCTCCTCATTCCAGATTTGAGAAATCAATGATATTCAACTCATTCCTCAAGGCACAAAACTGGTTTCATCTAAGGGCTTGGTGAAAATATCAGCTAGTTGATCTTCGGTCCTTACATGGCACAGCTGTATATCTCCTTTGGCTACATGGTCTCTTAAGAAGTGGTGCCTCACTTCTATGTATTTCAATCTTTGGTGGTGGACAGGGTTGTTGGCTAACTTAATTGCCCTTTCATTATCAAAAAAAAGGGGAACCTGTGAAAAGGATATGTTAATATCCTTCAGGGTCTGCCTCATCCATAATAATTGAGCACAACAACTACCAACTGCTATGTATTCAGCTTTGGCAGTGGAAAGAGCCACTGAATTTTGTTTCTTGGATGACCATGACACTAGGGAGCGCCCTAGAAATTGGCAGATACCTGAAATTTTTTTTGTCAACCTTACACCCTGCATAATCACTATCAGAATAGCCGATTAGCTCAAACTTTGCACCTTTTGGGTACCAAAGACCAAAACCTGAAGAATGAATTAAGTATCTTAGAATTCTACAAACTGCCGTCCTCTGGCATTCTTTTGGATTAGCTTGGAACCGAGCACACATGCAAACACTCAACATTATATCAGGCCTAGATGCACAAAGATAAAGCAAAGAGCTAATCATAGACCTGAACTCCTTTTGGTCAACTGATTTACCTTCAACATTTAAGTTCAAGTGACCATTTATTTGCATGGGAGTATGAATAGTTTTGGCACCTTCCATACCAAACTTCGTGATGATGTCCTTATTGTACTTTTCTTGGCTCACAAAGGTTCCTTCCTTCAATTGCTTGATTTGAAGTCCAAGGAAGAAGCTGAGTTCACCCACCATGGACATCTCAAACCTTTTTGTCATCATCTTGCTAGTACTACCAAATATAATGTCATCGACATATATTTGGCACACAAATAAATCTTTGCCTTTAACTTTAGTAAAGAGTGTTGTGTCAACCTTCCCAATTGCAAACCCATTATGAATAAGAAACTCCTTGAGTGTGTCATACCAAGCGCGTGGGACTTATTTGAGGCCATACAAAGCCTTATGGAGCTCATAGACATGATGGGGCTTCTTAGGATATTCAATTCCAGGGGGTTGTTCCACATACATAAGTTCAACAAGTTTACCATTCAAGAAGGTGCTCTTCACATCCATTTGATAGTGCTTGATGTTGTGATGAGCAGCATATGCTAGAAGTATCCTGATGGCTTCAAGTCTTGCCACAAGTGCAAAGGTCTCACCAAAATCCAAGCCTTCAATCTGTATGTAGCCTTGAGCAACCAATCTTGCTTTGTTCCTCATCACGAGCCCACTTGCATCTTGCTTGTTGCGAAAGACCCACTTTGTGCCTATGACATCGTGCTTCTTGGGCTTCTCAACAAGAGACCAGACTTCATTTCTTGTGAACTAGTTCAGTCCTCATGTATTGCATTTACCCAATCAGGGTCCTTGAGGGCTTCACCTATAGTATTCGGCTTAACAGTGGAAACAAAAGAGTAATGTTCACAGAAGTTTGCAACACGAGATTGAGTGGTAACTCCCTAATTATATGCGCTGATGATCTGATCAACAGGATGATCTCTCTGCAGCCGGTGCACAACAAGGGGTTCCTCAGCCACAACCGACTCTTCCTATAGTACAGCTGGCTGATGCAAGTACTCATCAGTGTCCAATTGTGCATTTGCAGGGTTGATCTCAATCTCTACTTTATGTTCATCATCCTCCTCTCCTTGAGCTTGTATTTGATCAAGAGCAAGAGTAGGAGGTTGAGCTTCTGTTGGTGCAGCAGGTACTTTTGGATTCACCTCACCAACAGACCCGTTCTTGATGTCTTGGCTCTGAGTGGCATTACCTACATCATTAGAAACTTGCCCTCCTTGGGAGCCATGAGATTCATCGAACTCCACATCACAATATTCTTCAACAACCCTTGTGGAGTTGTTAAATACTCTATAGGCGAGGGAATTCGTGTAGTAACCAAGAAAAATGCCTATATCAGATTTGGCCTCAAATTTAGAAAGGCGTCTGCCCTTCTTGAGAATGTAACACTTACAACCAAATACTCTGAAGTAGGAGATGTTTGGCTTGTTCTTGGTTAGTAGCTCATATGGAGTCTTCTTGAGAAGTGGATGCAGATAGAGCCGATAGCCGATTGATGGAGTGGCATGCAATGTTGATAGCCTCAACCCAGAAGCAAGCTGGGGTCTTGTATTCATCCAGTAGGGTTCTTGCCATCTCTATCAGTGTGCGGTTCTTCCTTTCAACAATACCATTTTGTTGAGGAGCATATGGACTTGAAAATTCATGCTTGATTTCATGCTTGTTCAGGAACTCCTCAATCCTTGAATTCTTGAATTGAGTGCCTTGTCACTTCTCACTTTCTTGAGGTTCACATTCTACTCATTTTGCACCCTCACAATGAGATGCTTGAACTTCTTGTAGACCTCTGTTTTATCCTTCAAAAAGAACACCCACGTATAGCGAGAAAAATCATCAACAATAACGAACCCATAAGAGTTACCTCCAATGCTCTCATACGTGGTTGGTCCAAAGAGGTCAATGTGGATGAGCTCGAATATAGCTGTATTAGTCATGATGTTTTTGGGAAGATGTGAACTTCCAACTTGTTTTCTAGCTTGGCATGAACTACATGGAATGTCCTTCTCGAACTTGACCTTTTCCATCCCTATGACGTGTTCACACTTTCCAAGCTTGTCCAGGAGCCTCATCCCTACATGGTCGAGCCGCCTGTGCCACAGCCAGCCCATATTTGTCTTGATGATGAGACATCATTGCAGTGCAGCTTCCTGATTCTGAAAATCAACTAAATAAAGTTTTTCTGCACAATAACCCTTAACACAATGTGATCGTCAGTCAAACTAGACACAATAACTTTCTGTGGCAGAAACAAACATTTATGGCCTGTATCACATAGCTATGATATAGACAGCAAGCTATAACCAATTTCCTCTACTTGCATGACATTACTGAGAGAATGATCATTTGGTATGGTAATTTTATCAAGACCTGTTACTTCCCTTTGGAGCTGTCAGTGTAGACTACATACTTGCAGGGTAGGTTGTCATGCCGGATCTCCTCAAAAATATCATCGCCTCCGGTCATACGTTGAGTGCATCCACTATCTATGATCCATGTGTTGCTACTGGAGGCACCGTTCTGCATGATCAGTTCTTAGATTTAGGGACCCAAATAGATTTGGTTCCCTTGGGGTTTTGAACGATAAATCTTGTTATAAGTAGAACAAGCATCAATAATTTTATGCATAGGGTTCTTAGTTGCAACAGCCTTGGCAATGCGAGAGAACAGTTGGATCTTTCTGGGAACCAAATCCCCTAATAGCTCACGTGGTGGTGTGAGTTCACCAGTAACATATTTGTGTGGACCAGCTGTACCACCATTTGTAGTCCCACATGTATCATAGGTAGATACTACAACTGCAATTAGTGCCTTAGGTACCCATACTCCTGGGATCTTTTTCTTCTCGCACTGTGGACCAACAAACTTGGCCTCAAGCTTGCCATTTTTGTTCTTCCTCAACACATAAGAGGGATTGTTTGGAATCTTGATGATCCCGTGCTTCTTTGAGGCATTTCCCTCAAATGTGTTGTTGCTCATGTCAGTTTGCTTAACAAAGCACTGGTTGAGAGCCCTGTTACACAGTTGGAGAATCCATCACAAATTGTTCTCATTGAGAACAGGAGTAAAGCCAAGGCCTCTTTGACCAGTGTTCCTGCGAATCATGTCATATTCAAGCCTCACAAGATTTTCCCTGCCAAGATTATCCATGCATATACATTTTCTCATGAGCCTTTTAAGCTCTTCATGCTCCTCCTTGAGCTCATTGTACTTTGCCACATCCACAGCAGCAGATGATGAAGATGCTTCACATACATTGTTAGTGACAGGCATATCATCAATATTAACATTATCAGAAGTAATAGCATGGATGCACAAAGCACAGTTAATGCAAGACTCAATGATAACAGGGTTAGCAGATGGGGACTGTCACGACCCCGATTTTTAGAGCCGCGAGATAATGCCGGCAATTGCCCAGGAGTTTCTCAATTGCGGACGCAGAGTCGTCACCTTGCCAACACACACCCAAACTTTATTACAGAACCTGAAAATATGATTAGCAGCGGTTTTATTTTACAGCGGACTTGGGCATCCGAGTTCAAAGTTTATGTTACACCGGAAGCATGGCGTATTCAAATACCATTTGATTTAACTCTGCAGAGTGGCTCAGCTTTACCCACATGATATCCATACCTCTTAGTGTCAATGCAGATCTACACACGCCCATCAGTGTGTCGACAGAGGTAGGTTAACAAGGCTTTTTATCTACTCTATCTTTTGAAGTTTCTACCCAGGAACACTACATCACTCGCTCTCCTGGGAGCTAACGGGCCAGTGTCAACTTCGCGATCCGGGAGTCGGGTGAGTTCCAGTTATGATTTCCCAATAAATGGCCTATCACCTCATTCACTTTTGCGGGCCTTCCAGAGAAATGGAATGGCAAGCTAGTCTGTAGTTGTTTAGCAGGTAGAGCAGATTTACCAGGCCAGGTTTGACAAGTCAAATATGAGGTTGAGCGGTTCTATGTTCATCACTAAGCACAAGGGTCTTATCCTTAACTGCCCTGAGTAAGGTAATCCACCAGATTACCCTTACTCCACAGAAGGGATATGGCTGCACAATCAATACATGAAGGGCCCCATCTTCTTTGTCCCCCAACCGTCGGCAATTTCTCTTTAAAAACACGTACTCCAAGTTTTGAGCTAGAGTTACCAATATTCCTGAATACTGTCTAGCCTAGTCTCTAATGCCCATGAAGGATACTGATACGACTTATATTTATCCTAAGGTTTTCAAAGTGAATATGGCCTACAAAAATTAACTGAAGCTGTGAGGTGGTAGGTGTTAACTAAGCAATCATGTCGTTCAAAAATATCACATATGAAATTAACATGCGAAAAGATAATTAACTAGACTAGTAGTACAATAAGTAGACTGGCATGTGGGATGAACTTGAACAAGAATTGTGACTTGCCTACTGCACCAAAATCTATCGAATCGATGTCTTCGAGGAGTTCTTTACCGTCGTGATCCTTTCCCAGCGTCGGATTGTCAGTACCGTTCCCTAGTTGCAAAAAGATCCAAGCAACAAACAAGCACATATAAGTCCGGGCTCGACGAATATGAGCAAATAATACTAAAAATAAGAAGTGGGGTGTGTGAGGTTGAAACCAGGATATTAAAAAGATGAAAGGAGGTATAGGATGCGGGTTAGGGCTTCGGAGGGGAAATTAGAATTTATGTGGGTCAAGAGGTTTTGCAGGTTTCGAGTGTTAAAAAGTGAGAATTTGGATCAACGGTGTGGAAAATTAGAACCGTGGCGTCGAGACGATCGAAATGGTATATAATAGTGTTTTTAGGGTGTCGGGCCCGGCCTGCAAAATAATACAGGGCCCATTAGGGTTTTCAGGTTGGGCCGAGTTGGGTTTGGGTTGGGTTAGATATCGGCTAGGTTGAACATGGGATAGGGCTTAGGGCTCAATAGAAAAAGAAAATAAAAAGAAAATGAAATCCTAAACTAATTGGGCTCAAATTGATTTGGTTGTGGGCTGTTATTGGGCTTCGGCCTGGCAGGTAAATAAAAAAAGAAAAAGGGGCTGGGCCGGCCTGAACCGGCCCGTTGCACTCGGCACTGGCCCAGAAGGGGAACCGGGCCGGCCTGCTAAGGGGGGGAGGTGGCGGCCTGGGTGGGGAACCGAGAGGGGAGGCAGGGGAGGGCGGCTACCGGCGACGAGGCTCGAATTCGTCGCTGGTGAGGCTCGGCGGTGGAAATTGGGGGCTCGGGGAGGAGCCAGGAAGAGAGGCGGTTCCATTTTCAGGAGAAGGAGGGGGAGGTACCACGGGGAATTTGCTCGGTGATGGTGAGGTGCCTCGGGATTGCCTCACCGGACACGGAGGCGACGGTGGCGGTTTGCTAGAGCTCAAAAAAGGGAGGAGAAGCTCGGGATTGCTCGGACTGAAGAGGGGAGAGCTCGGAGAGTGGAGGAGGGGGATCAAGGAGAGAAGAGCGAGCTCGGGAGTGACCGCCGGCTTTTATAGGGGCAGGGGTGGTGCAGCCGGGGTGCCCCACCCATCTCCCGAGGAAATGAGCTCGCCGGGGTGGGACCCCCACGCTAGCTCAGGCGCGGGAGAGCTCGGGCTGGCGAGCGTGGCAGAGGGGGAGGTGGCAGGCGGAGCCGAGCGTGGCGAGGGTGGTGGCACAGGGGAGAAGAGTGGCGGGGGCAGAGTGGGGAGGGAGTAGGCGATGCGTGGACCGGTTGCCTCGGGGTTAAGAAGAGGAACAGGACCCACCCATTGCTGACACCGATTGAAGAGCAGCGGCGACGAGCAGAACAGTCGGCGGTGGCGGGCGACACATGCGGTGGTGACGAGGACGGAGACGACGGGGATGATGGGCCAGGTGGGCCGAGAGGGAAGGAGGTGGGCTGGGAAAAGAAGTGCGGCCTAGTAAGGTTTCGGGATTTTGGAAATTTTGAAAATTTCTATATTATTACATTATGGGACAGAGAAGATGGGGTTCTTCATGTATTGATTGTGCAGCCATACACCTTCCATGGAGTAAGGGTAATCTGGTGGATTGTCTTACTCAGGGCAGTTAAGGACAAGACCCTTGTGCTTAGTGATGAACATAAAATCACTCAAGCACATGTTTGACTAGTGAAACCTGGCCTAGTAAATCTGCTCTACCTGCTGAACAACTATAGACTAGCTTGCCGTTCCACTTCTTTGGAAGGCCCGCAGAAGCGAATGAGGTGATAGGCCATTTATTGGGAAATCATAACTGGAACTCACCCCAACTCCCGGATCGCGAAGTTGACACTGGCCCGTTAGCTCCTGGGAGAGCGAGTGATGTAGTGTTCCTGGGTAGAAACTTCAAAAGATAGAGTAGATAAAAAGCCTTGTTAACCTACCTCTGTCGACACACTAATGGGCGTGTGTAAATTTGTAGTGACGCTAAGAGGTATGCTTATCATGTGGGTAAAGCTGAGCCACTCTACAGAGTTAAATCAAATGGTATTCGAATACGCCGTGCTTCCGGTTAACGAAGCTATGTTTAGAGGTGATTCTCAATTCAAGGCACAAGTAGAAGTTGATAAAGATTAGTTGAATCTGACGTTGACCCAGCAAGGTTGCTAAAACACAATGATTTGTATTTGAAATGTTTTAATGAAGGGATTTTAAATTATTAAGGCAGAGATTAAGACTATGCATCCACCAAATGCTAAGCCGTACACCCCTCATTTGAAATTTAGAATATGTAGCTAAGTAGTGCATTTTCCCAATGTGGCTTGCTGAGTACGTCATGTACTCATTACTGCACCAATTATCACAGATGCACATGAAAATAAGGAGGGATTGTTTGATAAAGAGTACTTCGATGGAGACGAATGTGAATTCTAGGTCTTATCTGTGCTCGAGGTGCCTGTGGTGTAGGTTCCTCTTGTTTGTAATATAAACTTTGGGCTCGGATGCCCCTGTCTGCTATAAAATAAACTGCTGCTAAGCATATTTTCAGGTTCTGTAATAAAGTTTGAATGTTTAACACCGTGTTGGCAATGTGACGACTCTGCGTCCGCAATTGAGAAACTCTTGGGCAATTGCGGGCATTATTGCGCGGCTCCGAAAATCAGGGTCGTGATAGAGTGGTATCAGAGCCAGCTTTGACTGTAGGATAAGACCATAAGATAGGATGGCTTAAGGTTAATGTTTACAAAATCTAATTCGAAATAAAAAGGATTGCGAAAAATATAAGTATTATTGCTATCTAATTCTACTCTTTGCTATCTCTTCTTTCTTAGGATTACTTTTTTGAAATTTTGTTTTAAAAAGATTTTATATTCTCTGCTAATTTCAGAAATTACCGTTCAATAGGATGATGCATTTGTACTACACTGAACCAAGCCAACTTGGTGGATGGGCAACGTTACTATGGAGAATGTTGGAATATCTTAACGTGCCACGCCAAGACCTTCCGTTTTTTCATGCAAAGAACATCATAATACAAGGAAGATTTTATCAATGGAGAGGATGGATCAAGATAAAGCTTTATGGGGAAAGTTATACATTCAAGGGACACAGGACACGTGAAGTTGATGCGAGACAGGATGCTGCAAGAAAGGCAGTTCTCTTTCTTCATCGTCGCTAAGATGACATCTTCTCTTACTTTCAGTTTTGTCTTATTCCCCAAGAGAATGAAGATGGTAGTAGCATCATGGTCCCCATGCCGGACAATGATGTCGATGATGAAACGGAGATGGAGACTGTGTGCCACATCGCCTCCACAGAAGTGCTATACGAAGGACTACGGACAAATTTTCTAGAGGTTAGTAACGAGTTACTTCGAGTGAGAGATGATAACCAAAGGCTCCGTTCTGAGTTAGACAGGAAGCAACGCGTTGAAGACGGAGAAGAGTCCTCTTGCGGTGAGGCGCCAAGTACCCCGGTGCACATGCCAACTTCCCCACCACCTTGTAGTGGTGACCAATCCCATGGTCCTGGAGCAAGACCGTGTCGTGTAATGAGGCCTCATGAGTACCTTCGACGCTTTACTCGTAGGTTCACAGGAAGCGGAACCGCGCCACAAGCTGAACTAGCACCAGCCTAGAACACGGCACCACCAACTGCTAACAATGAAGAAGAAGAACCTATGGAACGCGTATGGTACACCGCTAGTAACCCACCCTCAGACGACAAGTGAAGCAAAGATAGGAGTGAGAAGGACTAGTGTATAAAGTGTAAGATCCCCATGTAACATAGTTAGTAGTAACGTTAGTTTGTCGGTAGAGCCTGACCCTACCAGTAGATGTTGTTTCTTTGTGTGCTTGATTGTAAATAAGTTGTAATATGTATCCTAAGAAGTGTGTGTGTAAAACAAAAATACTAGTTTGTATAATAAACTATGTTTATGTTTTGTATAGTAAAACTAGTTTGTATCTTGTATAGAGTGATTCTCATCTACTCTTCAAAATAGCAAAACTTAAATTTTCCGTAAATCTCTTTACTTCCCTATGTCAAAGATGATTTTATCAATATAATACACCCAACTAACATCACATTTGAAAATTATGCAGTAAAATTCTTGAAAGACAAATAACCAAAATGTCGGGAACCTAGAGCGCTAGGAATGACAATCCTAGTGGCAATGAGCAAAGTGGAGGAATGCCAAGTTTAGCAGAGGTGTTAGCAGCTATGGAAAGAGGTAGATAGCAATCAGAAGCAAACCAAACAAGATTGATGGAGATGCAGGCAAAGATGTTAGAACAAATTGCAGCCAAACTAGCAACCCCGACACAAGGAATGGCAGCAATGCAAGAAGATAATGGAAAGAGAAAATGGGGTGACTTTCATAAAACTCACCCACCTACTTTTTCAAGTTCTGCTGAACCACTAGATGTGGACGATTGGCTAAGGGACGTGGAACGAAAGTTAGAGACTATACAATGCATGGACAAAGAAAAAGTTTTGTTTGCGTCCCATCATTTTCAAGGACCTGCTTCATCTTGGTTTCGGGAAGCACATCAGAGAAAAGATGATATTACCTGGAAGGAATTCTCTGACGAGTTCCGCATGGTACATGTTCCTTCAGGATATTCACGCTCAAGCGACGAGAATTCCTTGACCTTAAACAGGGAAGTCAAACTGTGCTGGAAAATCTACACCAGTTTAATTACCTAGCCAGATACGCTACAAAGGATGTTAATACTGAGAAGAAGAAAATGGACCAATTCAAACACGGACTGCAATCATCATTCAAGTATCATATCTCTTCTCAAGTATACCCTGATTCCCAGACTATGATCAACAGTCTTCTAAAATCAGAAGCAACAAGGAACAACTTGGAGGAAACCAGGAAAAGGAAGATTCGTCAATTTAGCAGCCACTCCAATGCCCCACGAGCAAAAATATGGGTCCCTACAACCTCTGGGGGACAACAAAGGGTAACATCAGCACTTGTGCCTAGACCGTGAAGCTCAACCCCACAGGCACAGTTTGGATGCTTTAAGTGTGGAGGTAATCACCTATGCAGGGAATGCCCTTATAGTAATACAGTGTGTTTCCATTGCGGAGACCTGGCTCATCTCAGGAACATGTGTCCGAGGAAACATTTACCGACAGAGGTTGCAAAAGCCCAGGTTAGAAACCAACATAATATCAATAGAGTAAATCAACAAAACCCAACTGGAAGAGAGAAAGGAATGTTAAATTCTGGTGGATAGAATAGAGGGCAAAATTTTCAAAAAGTGAACAAAGGAAAGCCAACTTCCGGGGCAAATCAAGAACGCGTCAACTATGTTACAGCCGAAGGAGTCACAGATGCTACAGACGTCATAATTGGTACGTTCTTGACTTACTCAAGGCCCTCTTTGATATTATTTGATCCCGGAGCTTCCCATTCGTTTCTTTCATTAACATTTGCCATGAGAAATCAAGTACTGCTATCTCCTTTAGAAAATCCCTACATAATTGAGTCACCAGGGGCTAGGATGAAAGCTCAATATAAGAGCTATGGGATAGAGGTAGAAATCCAAGGAATAAAATTCAAGGCAAATCTATTACTTCTAGAAATGAAAGAATTAGATATTATGCTGGGAATGGATTGGTTATCCCAACATAAGGCAAGTATGGACTGTGAGAAAAAGACAGTGACCATGCTAGTACCAATAACCAATGGGTGAAGATAGCTACTAATCATACATTACTGGAAGAACAAAAGAAGAAAGTATACAGTCTAGCTGTAGAAGGAGTAGCACAAGTACCAATAATGAAGGAATATCTAGATGTATTTCTGGAAGACCTACCTGGAGAACCGCCAGATCGAGAAGTAGAATTTACTATAGAGCTACTACCTAGAACCAAGCCTATCACTAAGCAACCTTACCGCATGTCTAAAAATGAGCTAATAGAGCTCAAGAAATAGATAGATGATCTGTTGGAGAAGGAGTTTATACAGCCTAGTACCTCACCGTGGGCAGCACCAGTATTATTTGCCAAAAAGAAAGATGGAGGATTAAGGGTGTGCGTAGATTATCGAGCATTGAACATAGTCACTATCAAGAATAAGTACCCCCTCCTAAGAATAGATGATCTATTTGATCAATTAAAGGACGCAAAAGTATTCTCCAAGATAGACTTAAGATCAGGATACCACCAATTAAAGATTTGCCACGAGACCGACAAAAGGCAGCATTCACCACCAGATATGGATTATATGAGTTCCCAGTAGTACCGTTTGGATTACCAACGCACCAGCATTCTTTATGAACCTAATGAACAAGGTGCTGATGGACTATTTGGACCGATTTGTGGTAGTGTTCGTAGATGACATCTTAATCTATTCTAGTAGTCAGAAGGATCATGAGCAACATCTGAAACTGGTGTTGACAAGACTAAGAGAACATCAATTATATGCCAAGTTCTCTAAATGTGAGTTCTAGACGAAAGAGATTGCTTTTCTAGGTCATATTGTCATGGATGAAGGAGTTAAGGTAGATCCTGAAAAAGTAAAAGTAGTGCTAGAATGGAAACAGCCGACCACGGTAATAGAAGTTAGAAGTTTCCTAGGTTTGGCAGGTTATTATAGGAGATTCATAGAAGGATTTTTGAAGATATCTCGCCCTCTTACCCAATTATTGAAGAAAGAGAAACCATTTGAGTGGAACAATAAATGTGAAAGGAGTTTTCAAGAATTGAAGACTAAATTGACTACCGCTCCTATACTTACGTTACCTGATATGGGAAAGGATTTCCAAATATATTGTGATGCATCCAAGCAAGGAATAGGATGTGCACTAATGCAAGACGGGAAAGTTGTGGCTTATGCCTCACAACAGCTCAGACCACATGAAGGAAATTACCCAACCCATGATTTGGAATTAGCCGCAGTAGTACATGCTTTAAAGATCTGGAGACATTACCTACTAGGAAATAGATGTGAAATATTTACAGACCATAAGAGTTTGAAATATATCTTCACACAACCAGACCTCAATTTAAGGCAATGAAGATGGCTGGAACTAATAAAAGCTTATGGATCTAGATGTTCAATATAAGCCAGGCAAGGTAAATGTGGTTGCCGATGCATTGAGTCGAAAGGTGTATCATAGCACAGCAGTCGTGCAGAGGGACAACCAGAACTATGGATAGAGTTCCGAAAGCTAAATTTAGAAATTGTAAATGAAGGGTTCGGAGCAACGTTGGAAATACGATCGACCTTGATAGAACAAATTAAAGAAGCACAAGAAAAAGATGAAGATATGCAAAACCTTAAAGGTGAACTACAGGAAAAAGATATACCAAATTTTTCCATAGATGATCAGGGTATGTTACGATTCTAGAATCATTTATGTGTGCCAAATAAGAAAGAATTGAAAGAGCTGATTCTACAAGAGGCACATTCATCACAATTTTCTATGCATCCTGGCGGAAGAAAGATGTACCAAGATCTAAAGAAGAAATTCTGGTGGAGCAATATGAAAAGAGAAATAGTGGAGTATATAGCACTTTGTGATGTGTGTCAACAAGTGAAAGCGAGTCATCAGAAGCCAGCCGAATTACTTCAACCATTACCTGTACCAGAATGGAAATGGGAGGAAGTCGGTATGGATTTTATTACCGGGCTTCCAAAGACACAAGCCGAATATGATGCCATATGGGTCATTGTTGATAGATTAACCAAGGTAGTGCATTTCTTACCAATAAAACAAATTTATGGTAAGAATAAACTAGCAAAGCTCTTCTTAACCAGAATAGTAGTCCTACATGGAATCCCTAAGAGAATAGTCTCAGACAGAGGACCACAGTTCACATCAAAAATTTGGGGAAAATTGCATGAAGCAGTGGGAACAAACTTAGCCTTTAGCACAGCTTATCACCCACAGACTGGAGGACAAACTGAAAGAGTAAGTCAGATACTTGAAGACATGTCGCGATCATGTGCCCTAGTGTATGGAGCAGCTTGGATATTTGCCTGTCATTCGCAGAATTTTCATATAACAATCGTTATCAAGGAAGTATTGAGATGGCACCATTTGAGGCTTTATATGGAAGGGAATGCCGAACACCATTAAACTAGACTAATACCGGTGAGAAACAATTATATGGTCCTCAGACTATCCAAGATGCTGAAGCTCATGTAAGAATAATCAGAGAAAAGTTCAAGACCGCCCAAGCTCGTCAGAAGCAGTATGCAGATAAGAGTCGACTAGATTTTAGTCTTGAAGAAGGGGGCTTTGCCTATCTTAAAGTCACGCCTTTTAAAACAGTTCGCAGGTTCCAAACAAAGGAAAATTGGCACCAAGATATGTTGGACCGTTCAAGATAGTGAAAAGAATCGGAGAAGTAGCTTATAAACTTGAGCTATGTCCCCGAAGCTCAAAGGAATAGATGATATATTCCACATATCTCAACTCTGAAAGTGTATACAACCACCAAAGAAGAAAGTAACTTTAGAAGAGATAGAACTTCAAGATGACCTGACATATCAAGAAGAACCAATCAAGATTCTTGAAACGACAGAATGACAGCTAAGAAATCATAATGTCAGATTCTGCCGAGTTCTTTGGAAGAATCATAGAGAGCAAGAAGCTATGTGGGAAAAAGAATCATATCTGCAACGAGACTACCCGTATCTATTTCCAAAGTAAGATCAATCTCGAGGAGGAGATTCTTTTTTAGGGGGAGAGGATGTAAGAATACAGAAGTTTTCAAAATTTCCAATATCCCAAAACCTTACTGGGCCGCACTTCTCCTCCCAGCCCACCTCCTTCCCCCTCGGCCCACCTGGCCCATCATCCCTGTTGTCTCTGTCCCCGTCGCCACCGCCTGTGCCGCCCGTCGCCACCGACTGTTCTGCTCATCGCCGCCGCTCTTCAATCGGTGTCAGCAACTGGTGGGTCCTGCTCCTCTGCCTAACCCCGCGCCTGAGGCAACCGGTCCACGCGTCGCCTACTCCCTCCCCGCTCTGCCCCCGCCGTGCTTCTCCCCTGCGTCACCGCCCTCGCCCCGCTCGGCTCCGCCTGCCACCTCTCCCTCTGCCACGCTCGTCGCCCGAGCACTCCCGTGCCTGAGCAAGCGCAGAGGTCCCACCCCAGCGAGCTCATCTCCTTGGGAGATGGGTGGGGCACCCTGGCCGCACCACCCCCGCTCCTATAAAGCCGGTGGCCGCTCCCGAGCTCCCTCTTCTCTCCCCGAGCCCCCTCCTCCACTCTCCGAGCTCTCCCCTCTTCAGTTCGAGCAATCCCGAGCTTCCCCTCCCTTTTTCGAGCTCCAACAAACCGCCACCGTCGTCTCTGTGTCCGGCGAGGCAATCCCGAGCCAACTCACCGTCGCCGAGCAAATTCCTAGTGGTACCTCTCCCTCCTCCCAAAAATGGAACCGCCTCTCTTCCTAGATCCTCCCCGAGCCCCCAATTTCCACCGGCCACCCTCCCCTGCCTCCCCTCTCGGTTCCCCACCCAGGCCGCCACCTCCCCCCTTAGCAGGCCGGCCCGGCTCCCCTACCGGGCCAGTCCCGAGTGCAACAGGCCGGTTCAGGCTGGCCCAGTCCCTTTTTCTTTTTTTTTATTTTTATTTACCTGCCAGGCCGAAGCCCAATAATAGGCCACAACCAAATCAATTTGAGCCCAATTAGTTTAGGATTTCATTTTCTTTTTATTTTCTTTTTCTGTTGAGCCCTAAGCCCTAGCCCATGTTCAACCTAGCCCATATCCAACCCAACCCAAACCCAACTTGGCCCAACCCGAAAACCCTAATGGGCCCTAACCCGCGTCCAATACCTCCTTTCATCTTTTCAATATCCCGGTTCGAACCTCGCGCACACCCACTTCTTATTTTTAGAATTATTTTCAAATTATTTTACATTTATTCGTCGAGCCCGGACTTATATGTGTTTGTTTGTTGCTTGGATCTTTTTGCAACTAGGGAATGGTAGTGACGATCCGACGCTGGGAAAGGTTCCCGACGGTGAAGAACTCCTCGAAGACATCGATCCGACATATTTTGGTGCAGTAGGCAAGTCACCATTCGTGTTCATGTTGATCTCACATGCCAGTCTACTTATTGTACTACTAGTCTAGTTAATTATCTTTTCCCATGTTAATTTCATATGTGATATTTTTGAATGACATGATCGCTTAGTTAACACCTACCACCTCACAGGTCCAGTTAATATTTGTAGGCCATATTCACCTTGAAAACCTTAGGATAAATATAAGTCGTATCACTATCCACTAGTACAGAACGACACATAAACGATGGCTCATCCCAAACGGTTAACCACAGCCGTCACGTTTGCCGCACATCCTAAACGGTTCTAATTTTCTAGTCGTTTGGGATAAGTCGGCCGAAAATGGACCGTTTGGGATGATATTACATCCGTGACGTACGGTTAAAAATTTGAATTGTCTGCGATGTAATCCCAAACAGTTCATGAAACTGAGCCATTTGGGATGACTGCCTTATCCGCGACGGTTAAAAATTGTAACCGTTTGTGATGTAATCGCAAACGGTTCTAGAAACAGAGTCATTTGGGATGACTTACTTATCCGCGATGACTCTATTTTTTGAACCGTTTGGGATGATTAGCCCAATAAATATCTCGGCCAACTAGACAGATTTGGAAGCCTGACATAAGTGTTGGCTGTCCGATTGGCGGGCGATTTGCTGGCGATTTGGGTGGCGAATTTAAGGCAACCAGACATTCCCATTGTAGTTGTTGCATACTTTTAGAAGTGACAATGGTATGGCACCCGGGTATCATCAAGGAGGACGAATCCGGCCCTCTGGACATAGGGTGGGCCAGGCCGACTACTCGGAGTCCAATTTCTACACGGGGGCGCCTCATCGACTTGGAGTACAAGATAAGGATAACACTAGTACAGAAATCCATATCCGAGGTAGTTGAAATAGCACATCCGAGGTGGTTATAGCAGCCGCCTCCACGGAGTGGTTGCGGATATGGGGGCATGCATCGGAGGCGGTTATGCATCCGCCTCGGATTAGACTTATCCGAGGCGGTTGAAACGCGGCAACCGCCACGGATAAGGAGTAATCGGAGGCGGTTACATTTTATTAACCGCCTCGGATAAGGAGTTACCCGAGGCAGTCAGAATAACTTAACCACCTCGGATAAGGAGTTATCCGAGGCAGTCAGAATAACTTAACCGCCTCGGATAACTCCTTATCCGAGGTAGTGAAGATAGCTTAACCGCCTCCATTAGGAGATGTCCGAGGCGGTTGTTAAGTTGCAACCGCCTTGGATATGTTTTTAAACAGGCATTATTTTGCCTGATTTACTAGCCTCCCTGAAAAAGCAAACAGTTCATATGAATTTTCTATAGCACAGCACGTATACAACAGATTTATATAGCACACTATTCAATCATTCATTCTCGCACCAATCACAAGACATAAACTTCAAACATTCACATACATACACATATAAGTAATATTACAAAACTTGTTCATTTGTGACATATACTCAATTCACAGCAATGATATTGATCAAATTCAAAAAAGTAAACATCTCTTAAGTTCTTCACATGAATAAAACCACTCGCCGCAGCCTCCGTACACGATATCTGTTGACAAAAAAGTCTCATTTGTTAAATAGTGACATTCATACGAAAAAGATAGAATTATTTGACACCCATATATACGTTAGCACCGAGAGAAAAAGTAAATGACATTTACAAACTCCAAGTGCACTTATCATTGGAGACCACAAGTTTGAAAGATAACTACAAAGTTTGAAGCTTCTGAACTAGAAACCTAACTAATGACATAACTAGAAACCTAAGTAATGATCTAACTAATCACAATCCTAAGTTCCTAGCTTGCCGCCGAGATACTGAAGCGTCCTTAGGCACTAATGACCTCGTTGTTTCGGAAGCTAGCGATGTGCGACCAGATCTGGGCCATGTCCATGTCTTCTAACTGTTTGATTGCCATGATTTTCACCCCTTCCTGCAAACATGAAGCTTACGCTCAGGGCGAATAGCATGATTAAATACTAGACATTAGTAATGGCGATGGTTTTGTACCACTAGATCACCGTACTTTGGGTTGCTGCAAAGGGCTAGCATGTGGAAACACATGTAATACCCACAGATATCGGACCCTTCGGGTTGTTGCCGGCACTACAAAGGGATATCGATTAGGTATAGAGGGCAAAATCATGATGGCATTAGTTCGAGGAGTCAAGGACATTATGAAATACCTTAAACTTGGAGTCATGGCATAACTCGACGGCCACTCCCTCCTTGTGTCTCCCTCCTTGTTGGACGTACGTGCCGAATGCTCTACATGATTGAAAACAATTAGCATTGAACTGTCTTTTCCTTTGGGACAAAAAAGAATAGGCATGGACGAAGTCGAAAGTTTTGGTACTCACTCGTCGAGTAGACGCATGATGTCCACATATGCTTGCTTGCGCTGGTCAGCGCTACGCCTCATGGAATCAAGGTAATATACCTTATTCCACTTCGGCACGATCACGAGGAGGATCCAATGGCCCCTGGTTATACGATGCGAAGTTATTACGTGTTTAGCCATCGAATGATGAGAATTTGCAAAGGATGTGGCTTACCCAACGTTATAGGCAACCTGGATGGAATCTCGTGCGGAGTACTAATGGAGTAAATGCACGACGTAATCCCGCTCCAGGTTCCTATTTGCCGCGATGCTTTGGGCCGAGATCAAATGTGGGTCGCCGAATGTCACGGACCCGGAATAGCATATGGTTAGGGGAACACGAAGTCGCCAAGGACCGAAGGACTCGTCCGCCTGGTGGCACGGTACCTGCGCCGTACGCACCAAGGTAGAACGATCCGACACCGGCCACGTGCGAGCCGGCCGGAAGCGACCAAGTTTCCCAGAACCACATACGATTCCGTAATCCGGTGAAGGTTCAGAGTCGTTCCCGAATCCTACCACGACAAACAAGGTCGGAGGAGCCCGGCAGTTCTACCCACACCCTAACCTAGCCCAGAGGCTAGTGGGTCGCTCGAAAGCCCGGTAGAACACGCCCACACCCTGCCTGGCCGGCACAGCATCTCAGCCAGCGGGTCACTCAACCAACACCTGCTCGACTTAGTAGAACAAGGTACGGCTTCGACTCTTCACGGCACACCCAAAACGCTTCATACCATACACGCATTGCGTAAGGGCAGCCTGGAATTAACAACTCGGATATCATAACAAAGCTCTACAAGTACGATATTAATATTAACTGCCCACGATGGGACAACACCTTACATTATCCAGTCATAACTGAAAGCATATCCGAGTACGGAGAAATTAAACGACAGCGGAAACAAGTGGATGAGTCCCACAGCGGCTTAGCGACCGCTGAACAAAAGCTACAACTATCCCAACAATCGAACACAACCGAGGAAACACACGTTCAGGCATCATCAAAATAATCTTCGACCACCGGCTCACCTGCAAGCTCTAGGATTAACCTAGGTGAGTACAAACGTACTCGCAAGACTTATTCGTGCTTGATTAAATGTCCTACTCATACTAGTACAACACAATTAAACATGAATGCTTCTCAGAGTAACAATATACAACTTAAGAACATAACAGTAATAAGGTGAAGTAAAGACATACCGAATGACAGACTAACTCAGAGCACAAACATACCACAATCAAGCTACCACGAGATCAAGTCATCAAATCCAAATCCATTGGGGCAACCCCTGAGTCCAATCCCAAACCAATCCATTAAACCTCATCCAATTCGATTAGGGCAGCCCCTAAATCCAATCCAAATTGATCCAATCCTCAACAAGTTCATTTTAATCTCTCGAACCGCTACCGACAACTCAACCCCTGCAGGCATAGTGAGTGCATAACAGTTTGGAGGTAGCGAGCCTCCAAAGTGCATGCCTACCCCCAACTATCCTCAGTGTTGGTTCTCGCTAGCGTCCACGTGTGATAAGGGATGGTGACACGCTGAAGATAGGGTTGGTGTGGCGACTAAATCTCTACTTACTCCCGTGTCGCCATCAAACTACGATGAACACCAACCGTACCCATTGTGCACGCCCTCGGCTCTCACAACTCACTTAACCATTTAGTTGAAGAGCCATCAGATGTTCTCGACGTAAGACACATCCTACACATGCTAGTGTACGCAACTTGCGACAATTCACAGATAAACATTCATACACATAGCACATATAACAAGGGCATACACAAGAGTACGGAAGGTAAAGATGCAACAAGCTCTGCTTGCCTTGTTCGGGTTGTTCCTGATCTTGCGGGGAGCATGCGGGAGAACTCCAGAATACTTGAAACACCAATAAGAAGCAAGCGACCTCTAAAAAGGGAAAAAGCAACCCTAAGGACTAATTCGAAAAGGACGAAGATGCATGAATGCCAGCGATATGGATGCAACTACGGTGGATTTAAAATAAGGTATACAAGTACATGAATAGGTTGGCGTTCATTCCAGATTCTGGGTTTAGTTTTAGTTGTGATATAGCTTTAATGGTGGATGAACAACTACATGGATGCATGCATGAAATGCTAGGTTTTCGCGCGGATTCTAGGTGAGTTATGATATTGAGCATGTTGGTTTGGCTGTTAAGCTAGATTCTCTAGCATATATGTATTAGGAGTTCGTTGACATCTTCTACGAGTTCTACCAGTTTAATAAAACTTAGCATTTCCTGTCTTCTTCTCAGTAAGGAAATAAGCTTACATTAATTTAGAATGTCTGAAATAATCAGCCACTAATTGACTACTCACTTATCAACGGGTCACTAGTATACTTCAAGGTTTGAGTCCTCTGACCAGATATATGGTAACTCACGATTTGGTTTGTGTGTTCATCAAATGAGCTACTCACTGGTTAACGAATAATTGGACATTTCAAAATACCTAGGATTAACTAATTGAGTCAACCATCAGATATTAGGGTAACTAAAGAACCAATCAGACATAGTTACGACAACTAGTGATTAAGGCTATGGGTGCGTTGATAGGTATGAACCTTACTAATGGCTAATGATTAAGCTTATTAGTTTTGTCTCTATGGCAAGACACACTGATTAGTTGATTCTGTATCTAGTAATTTGGATTAGCCGAGCATCTCTAATGTTAGGTATACCAACCAAGCCTAGCCTTAACTGGTCCTGTCTTAACTACGGTCTTGTCTTTGGGTGTGTATGAAAACCGCAATATGTCAGATGGCAGCCAACATCCCGGGAGATGTTTAGGGTTCAATAGTCAGTGCACTTAGTTAGCCTTTCCTAATGTCTTAGTAGGAGTCACGGCGCACGGGTATCAGTTAGGACCTTGGATGGTTAAACATCTAAGTAGGAATAACTAGATCGTTAAATAGGATCGAATGCGTCATTCGGTTGGTTAGTTCATTAACTAAAGTAGTGAGAGTGTCTGAACAAAGATACATTGGGTCACAGACCAGCTGATCATGGTTGGCTATCCCTTAACCCATCCTTAGAGTAATTAGCAGTGATCAGCAGTTAGCTGAGGCGAACACTTGAACCAACCTAACTAACAGGCTGAGGTAACTATGATTACGGTTAGATAAGCAATTACTGGAGTACTAAGCAGTGGTTAGTACCATTATTATTAGCAGTTAATTGGAAGCAATGCATTGATCGGCAACTAACCGTGGTTAATACTTAGACACAAGGGAAATTAGTGAATTGATCATAGAGGTCATTAGCTTAAGTTTTCATCACACGATCCTATGCTGCTTTAGGACAGGTAGGAAATCACTTTAATTAAAGGGGGCGAACAGGTTCTAACCGACATGGATTCCATTGTTTACAAAATGTTAATCGCTGATTAGCTGCTAGCACATTAACTACTAAACATTGGGTTCACCTGAACACACATACAAATGTATATCAAAACCAACCGAGTAGACATCAGCATGGGTATATCGAGTACAGCCGGTTGCGTTTACTTATACTAATCAATGTTTACAATTTATCTGGATCCGACATGCTTCCCACGAGTGAATTAATTGTGCTGGTGAATGGTTAATTGCACTAACCGGTTAATTAACATGCATCAGTTGAATCCAATGTGTACGTGAGCAAAGCTCACCCAGGAGCAGAGGAGGGCTGAGGCGGAGGTGCCCGCCGGCGACGGGGTTGCTGAGGGGTTCGGGCCTCGGGCTCGACGCGGTGGAGGAGGTAGGCGACGCGGCAAGGCAGCACACGGAGAGGAGGCGGCCCGGGGGGTGGAGCTCCGGCGTGGCGAGCTCGGGCTGGAGGGAGGCGGGGAGGACTGCCGCAGCACCGGTGCTTGGGCGCGGCGGAGCGCAGCTGGTTGCCGCGGCACGGGGGAGGCGCGGCGTGGAGATCCGGCGGCAGGGGCGGTTCTTGGGGCGGAGCAGGAGGAGTGAACTAGGGGAGGCCGGAGCTGGCTCACCGGCCGGTGTGCTCGGTCCCGGGGAATACGGCATGCAGGTGAAGGCGAGCCTTGATGCGTGAACAAGAAGAATTTGATGCCGGGACAGCAGGGGTTGAAGCTTGGAACTCCATCTTTTTCACTCACCTCCATTGTTATCTCTCTTCTCCTTGTTGCCTTGCATCATCTTCCTCATAGTAGCTGAGCTCTTCCATCTTCTCCACTCTCTTCTATTCTTCTTCCTCCATCCCTCCATCTAGCTCATGACAGCCTTGACCAAGAGGTGGTGGAGGCTAGATGGCTCCATGGCTGCTGCTGTTTTCCTCTTTCCTCACCCACCAAAACTTGCTACATGTGGAGGAGATTGGGTGAAAAAGGAAGCTTAGGAGATGGGGATTCCAACCATATAACATGCAAGAGATGATTTGAGGTGTAGAGGGTGGATTTGAGAGGAAATAGCGGGCTGTTTTGGGGCAACCATGGAGGAGCTCGTGGAGAAGAAGGCCAAGGGGTATGGAGAGAGTGGCTGGCTGCTGGAGGAAGAAGAAGATGGGCAAATTATTCAAATTCTCATGCATGTAAGAATTTTTGGGATGGATTGAATGCTCAGGAGGTGGGGAATTTAGGGGGATGACATGCAGGGATTGAATCTTCATCTTTGGGCAGGATTTGGAGGAGAGAAGGTGACGGTGGGGAATGAGTTGGGGAAGAAGGCTTGGGAGAATAGAAGAGAAGAAAGAAAATGGGGATGCCTGCTGCTGTGCTGTGCGTGGAGCAAAGAAGAGAGAGAGAAAAATGGCAATGGGGAGTGGCGTGCGGGTGAGGAGATGGAGAGAAAAAGGAAAAAGCTGCCAGGTGAAGAAAATGGACTTGCAGACGGGTCCCACTGGCAGGTGAGGCATTTTTATTTTTCTTTTGTTTTAGTTTTTCTTGCTATTTTAGAGATGGTTTAAGAATTAAATTCGAACCCAAAGATCAATTTAAAATTGTATGGAACTACTCATTACGTATATGATTTCCTAGAATTTTATCGAGGTGAAAGAGTTATGGGTGAGTATTGTTTCAATATATTTGCATATACAGCCCAAATTTGGCATTTTCAACTAGGAGTACTTCACAAAGAGTTTAAAATGTTATTCGGAGTTGGGTTCAGAGTTTTGCTCTCGGCGGCTTCCATGTCATAATTTGAATTGTTAGTCCGTACAAGTTTAAGTTTTCAATCTGAGTCATTGTTCGAACTACCTACATGCATGCATGCAAAAGAAGAAATCGTTTTTGTTCGAGGCAATTTACACTGACCTCGTCTTGAGTATAGGGTCACTACAAAACCTACCCCCCTTAAAAGAATCTCGTCCCGAGATTCCTACGGTAAAGAAGAGAGGAAGAGGTGTTGAACTTGCAGCAAGACGTTGACGTGATGCCAAGCTGTCGATAGTGAGAAAGCAAAATGACTTATCGACTTTTACACTAGTTCCGGAAAGAGAAACCCAGATCGGAGTATCATTCTTGGAAATAGCTTCTACAGTGTTTTAGCTTTACCAGGCTCTACACTTGGTTAAGGGGAGAGATGAAGGTGAAAAGAGCAGGAGCAACTAAGAGGTGTTGCGGCAATTGCTAGTCTTGCAAATTCAGAATTCAAGATGTTGGTTTGAGTGAGAAAAGCTGGTATGAACAACTGATCTTAGCTTCGGTGTGGCCGAGGCAAGAGAATTGGATGGTCATAACTACTCTAGATTGGAAAGAAAGAATTATGAATAGGCGGATCGGTCTCAGATAGTGGTAATTGCCTTCATTGTTTTGGGATGAGTTTTAAAACGTCTTTTACTTTATTGTTTATTTCTAACAACAACTCCGTTCTATGTTATTTGGTTAGTTAGGCTTACTTCAAAAGCTATTTTCCAATCACCTTTCCCGGAGTATAATTATCTACATTCCACCCACATTATATCGTGATCTCCATCAAATATTCTCTGGGTGGACCTAATTAAATCCAATTCAGGAATCTATATCCATCGATGTATCAATATTCAAACGCTCCTTCTTTCGCAATCCATCAATTCTGTAGCCTATAATCATTGACTTTCTTCTGTCTTCCATCAAATCTCCCTAAATTAAATCGAAACATACCCTCTAGCAACTACTTCAAGTTCTTATTCCTAAATCATCCATTAATCTTCTAACATGCACTATCAATTTTGTTTAACCTATTTTGGTTCAATCCTTTAGTATGTAGAATTCAACTATTTCACCAAGACATCTTTCTAAAGACAGATCACTACCTTAGCAATTTCCTATAGGAAAATCGAAGTCCAAAGATCATCTACCTAACCTATAAGTATTATCTTAATGGTAATCCAATCCCTTCATCTATTACTCCTGATTCTTTCCAAATCCAAGAGTAGTGTTGCCATCTATACGTCTTCTATCGTATCACCTGCCAACTCATAATTATCCAAGCCCAACGGCAATACTTCTAATTTCACCAATATCCAATGACTAAACCAATCTTCGGATCTATTATAATTATTGGCACCAATAGCAACCTCAGGTCCTTATCACTAGAGACCTATGAATACATTAGATCCTCCGATAATGCTTATATCATGAACCGCCAAAAATCCATTCGCCGTTGATGCTAAGTCACAATCGTAATCAATTAGTCTGGTAATCAATCTCTACTTCTGTCCATCACTTTTTTATTTAGAATCAATGTCAAGGAAATTATCTACTAGCAATAATTAATTACTTTGCTAAATCAATTTATTCTTCGCACTCCATTGCATCTCCTATTAATCCAACTTATTTAGGTTAACCCACTGAAATTCATATACTATCTCTAATCTTACTCCAATTTTCAAAGGGTATTTGCTAATACTATGACTTTTGACGTAGGAATTAGTCCAACAATTCCCTATAATCCAATCAAAATCCAGGATTTACATAGCCCTGTAATCCAATAGACTTATTAATCCTGTACTCCATTCTCAAATTTTATTTTCAGCATGACTCTGATCTCGAAAACATCATCCACCGACAATAGAGTCATTTCCCTAAGAGGAATCCAATAAGACCTTATTATTTCTTGAGATTTCTAGAGATCTATAGTCTAATCACTGTAATTAATCTCCTTAAACAAACCTTAGTATCTTGATTACTAGCCAAGGCATCATACCATCTTCCATCTCCGATCATAGCATCAAGGGCTCACATAGACATTCAGATTCCTATTTTTATTTCTGAAATCTTACTCAATTCCATCCATTCCAATTTTGCTTTGACCAAAGATCATCTTTAAGGTTGGTCTGAGATCCAGCTTAATCTTGCTGGCAAGGTATATTAGATAGGAAGGGTTTCGATGTACCGCGTTGTACAAGTGATAGTTTAAAATTGTCGGGATTGAAGAACAGTTCCGTACCGCACTTAGCGCCATCAACGAGGAGGTGATCAGGCTCCCTATTGACCTGCTAACATGGGCACAAAAACGTTCGAGAATACCGAAGACATGGCATCAATTCTGAATAATCTATCATGTACAGATTCACATCCTTGAGGTAAAATAAGATATTATGAGATTGGTCTTGAACTTCCTTCGATCTTGCTAAGGAGGGGGAAGGGAAAGACTGAGTCAGCGCTTAGATCCACTTGAATTTAGTTGAAGACCTTGGCTTAGGGCAGGAACTAAGAGATGGAGAACACAAAAGGTTGACAAGGAATTTGGAGAAACTTAATTCATGGTAGCATGAAGCAAGTTTAGGCTTACTGAAATTTTTGGACCGCACACACTTTAATGGTGTGAGAGCCCACCACGATGGCATAATATGAGGAGAATCCTTTACCTTGAGGTATAGACTTCAGGGATTGAAATAGTGGGAAATGTTCCACCACATCATGGAGGAATTGGTCGATAAACTGGCTCAAGGGGTAGAGCGGAGAAACAAAAAGGAGGGCAAGCATATCAATGTCCTCCAAGAATAGGGAATATTGGTTAGTCAGAAGATCAGTTAGCAAGGTAGGGTTCTCTAAGTCATCATTATGACGGAGATAAGTCTTTAGGGTAAGGTGGGGAAAAAGCAAGAGGATGCCGACTCCGGAACTTGGAGCAGAACTGCGAACTAATGGCACACTGTAAATAGCAATTCTAACTTAAGAAGACGATTGTGCACACGATAATCATATAGAACAAGGATAATCTTTAGCTGCGGAAGTAGATGTAGCGAACGATCATAGAGCTTAACATGTCTTTGAATAGATGGTGACAAGGGTTAAGGTACTTGGGCAAGATTGAAGAGATATAATTGCAAGGGAACGAATTCAGATATACCGCTTACTAAGAAAGCACAAGAGCAAGGGCTAAAACATCTGGGAGACATCTTGCATAGGAAAGCAAGATGAGAATAGATTTTATAAACATTTTGTAAATCGAAATGAGTTGGATAAGGAGAAAATCAAGATTCTAAGTCTGAAGAGATAAGGAATAAATGGAGCCTTACTTATTAATTTTAACATAGGGTTTAACTTTAAATAGTTTTGCTAGCCTATCGGCGAGGCGCAGCGGAAGCTCCTATCTAACGACCACCTGTAATTGGTTTCCTACGGTCAGCTCGGCTCTGATACCAAGCTGTCACGGACCCGGAATAGCATATGGTTAGGGGAACATGAAGTCGCCAAGGACCGAAGGACTCGTCCGCCTGGTGGCACGGTACCTACGCCGTACGCACCAAGGTAGAACGATCCGACACCGGCCACGTGCGAGCCGGCCGAAAGCGACCAAGTTTCCCAGAACCACATACGATTCCGTAATCCGGTGAAGGTTCAGAGTCGTTCCCGAATCCTACCACGACAAATAAGGTCGGAGGAGCCCGGCAGTTCTACCCACACCCTAACCTAGCCCGGAGGCTAGTGGGTCGCTCGAAAGCCCGGTAGAACACGCCCACACCCTGCCTGGCTGGCACAGCATCTCAGCCAGCGGGTCACTCAACCAACACCTGCTCGACTTAGTAGAACAAGGTACGGCTTCGACTCTTCACGGCACACCCAAAACGCTTCATACCATACACGCATTGCGTAAGGGCAGCCTGGAATTAACAACTCGGATATCATAACAAAGCTCTACAAGTACGATATTAATATTAACTGCCCACGATGGGACAACACCTTACATTATCCAGTCATAACTGAAAGCATATCCGAGTACGGAGAAATTAAACGACAGCGGAAACAAGTGGATGAGTCCCACAGCGGCTTAGCGACCGCTGAACAAAAGCTACAACTATCCCAACAATCGAACACAACCGAGGAAACACACGTTCAGGCATCATCAAAATAATCTTCGACCACCGGCTCACCTGCAAGCTCTAGGATTAACCTAGGTGAGTACAAACGTACTCGCAAGACTTATTCGTGCTTGATTAAATGTCCTACTCATACTAGTACAACACAATTAAACATGAATGCTTCTCAGAGTAACAATATACAACTTAGGAACATAACAGTAATAAGGTGAAGTAAAGACATACCAAATGACAGACTAACTCAGAGCACAAACATACCACAATCAAGCTACCACGAGATCAAGTCATCAAATCCAAATCCATTGGGGCAACCCCTGAGTCCAATCCCAAACCAATCCATTAAACCTCATCCAATTCGATTAGGGCAGCCCCTAAATCCAATCCAAATTGATCCAATCCTCAACAAGTTCATTTTAATCTCTCGAACCGCTACCGACAACTCAACCCCTGCAGGCATAGTGAGTGCATAACAGTTTGGAGGTAGCGAGCCTCCAAAGTGCATGCCTACCCCCAACTATCCTCAGTGTTGGTTCTCGCTAGCGTCCACGTGTGATAAGGGATGGTGACACGCTGAAGATAGGGTTGGTGTGGCGACTAAATCTCTACTTACTCCCGTGTCGCCATCAAACTACGATGAACACCAACCGTACCCATTGTGCACGCCCTCGGCTCTCACAACTCACTTAACCATTTAGTTGAAGAGCCATCAGATGTTCTCGACGTAAGACACATCCTACACATGCTAGTGTACGCAACTTGCGACAATTCACAGATAAACATTCATACACATAGCACATATAACAAGGGCATACACAAGAGTACGGAAGGTAAAGATGCAACAAGCTCTGCTTGCCTTGTTCGGGTTGTTCCTGATCTTGCGGAGAGCATGCGGGAGAACTCTAGAATACTTGAAACACCAATAAGAAGCAAGCGACCTCTAAAAAGGGAAAAAGCAACCCTAAGGACTAATTCGAAAAGGACGAAGATGCATGAATGCCAGCGATATGGATGCAACTACGGTGGATTTAAAATAAGGTATACAAGTACATGAATAGGTTGGCGTTCATTCCAGATTCTGGGTTTAGTTTTAGTTGTGATATAGCTTTAATGGTGGATGAACAACTACATGGATGCATGCATGAAATGCTAGGTTTTCGCGCGGATTCTAGGTGAGTTATGATATTGAGCATGTTGGTTTGGCTGTTAAGCTAGATTCTCTAGCATATATGTATTAGGAGTTCGTTGACATCTTCTACGAGTTCTACCAGTTTAATAAAACTTAGCATTTCCTGTCTTCTTCTCAGTAAGGAAATAAGCTTACATTAATTTAGAATGTCTGAAATAATCAGCCACTAATTGACTACTCACTTATCAACGGGTCACTAGTATACTTCAAGGTTTGAGTCCTCTGACCAGATATATGGTAACTCACGATTTGGTTTGTGTGTTCATCAAATGAGCTACTCACTGGTTAACGAATAATTGGACATTTCAAAATACCTAGGATTAACTAATTGAGTCAACCATCAGATATTAGGGTAACTAAAGAACCAATCAGACATAGTTACGACAACTAGTGATTAAGGCTATGGGTGCGTTGATAGGTATGAACCTTACTAATGGCTAATGATTAAGCTTATTAGTTTTGTCTCTATGGCAAGACACACTGATTAGTTGATTCTGTATCTAGTAATTTGGATTAGCCGAGCATCTCTAATGTTAGGTATACCAACCAAGCCTAGCCTTAACTGGTCCTGTCTTAACTACGGTCTGTCTTTGGGTGTGTATGAAAACCGCAATATGTCAGATGGCAGCCAACATCCCGGGAGATGTTTAGGGTTCAATAGTCAGTGCACTTAGTTAGCCTTTCCTAATGTCTTAGTAGGAGTCACGGCGCACGGGTATCAGTTAGGACCTTGGATGGTTAAACATCTAAGTAGGAATAACTAGATCGTTAAATAGGATCGAATGCGTCATTCGGTTGGTTAGTTCATTAACTAAAGTAGTGAGAGTGTCTGAACAAAGATACATTGGGTCACAGACCAGCTGATCATGGTTGGCTATCCCTTAACCCATCCTTAGAGTAATTAGCAGTGATCAGCAGTTAGCTGAGGCGAACACTTGAACCAACCTAACTAACAGGCTGAGGTAACTATGATTACGGTTAGATAAGCAATTACTGGAGTACTAAGCAGTGGTTAGTACCATTATTATTAGCAGTTAATTGGAAGCAATGCATTGATCGGCAACTAACCGTGGTTAATACTTAGACACAAGGGAAATTAGTGAATTGATCATAGAGGTCATTAGCTTAAGTTTTCATCACACGATCCTATGCTGCTTTAGGACAGGTAGGAAATCACTTTAATTAAAGGGGGCGAACAGGTTCTAACCGACATGGATTCCATTGTTTACAAAATGTTAATCGCTGATTAGCTGCTAGCACATTAACTACTAAACATTGGGTTCACCTGAACACACATACAAATGTATATCAAAACCAACCGAGTAGACATCAGCATGGGTATATCGAGTACAGCCGGTTGCGTTTACTTATACTAATCAATGTTTACAATTTATCTGGATCCGACATGCTTCCCACGAGTGAATTAATTGTGCTGGTGAATGGTTAATTGCACTAACCGGTTAATTAACATGCATCAGTTGAATCCAATGTGTACGTGAGCAAAGCTCACCCAGGAGCAGAGGAGGGCTGAGGCGGAGGTGCCCGCCGGCGACGGGGTTGCTGAGGGGTTCGGGCCTCGGGCTCGACGCGGTGGAGGAGGTAGGCGACGCGGCAAGGCAGCACACGGAGAGGAGGCGGCCCGGGGGGTGGAGCTCCGGCGTGGCGAGCTCGGGCTGGAGGGAGGCGGGGAGGACTGCCGCAGCACCGGTGCTTGGGCGCGGCGGAGCGCAGCTGGTTGCCGCGGCACGGGGGAGGCGCGGCGTGGAGATCCGGCGGCAGGGGCGGTTCTTGGGGCGGAGCAGGAGGAGTGAACTAGGGGAGGCCGGAGCTGGCTCACCGGCCGGTGTGCTCGGTCCCGGGGAATACGGCATGCAGGTGAAGGCGAGCCTTGATGCGTGAACAAGAAGAATTTGATGCCGGGACAGCAGGGGTTGAAGCTTGGAACTCCATCTTTTTCACTCACCTCCATTGTTATCTCTCTTCTCCTTGTTGCCTTGCATCATCTTCCTCATAGTAGCTGAGCTCTTCCATCTTCTCCACTCTCTTCTATTCTTCTTCCTCCATCCCTCCATCTAGCTCATGACAGCCTTGACCAAGAGGTGGTGGAGGCTAGATGGCTCCATGGCTGCTGCTGTTTTCCTCTTTCCTCACCCACCAAAACTTGCTACATGTGGAGGAGATTGGGTGAAAAAGGAAGCTTAGGAGATGGGGATTCCAACCATATAACATGCAAGAGATGATTTGAGGTGTAGAGGGTGGATTTGAGAGGAAATAGCGGGCTGTTTTGGGGCAACCATGGAGGAGCTCGTGGAGAAGAAGGCCAAGGGGTATGGAGAGAGTGGCTGGCTGCTGGAGGAAGAAGAAGATGGGCAAATTATTCAAATTCTCATGCATGTAAGAATTTTTGGGATGGATTGAATGCTCAGGAGGTGGGGAATTTAGGGGGATGACATGCAGGGATTGAATCTTCATCTTTGGGCAGGATTTGGAGGAGAGAAGGTGACGGTGGGGAATGAGTTGGGGAAGAAGGCTTGGGAGAATAGAAGAGAAGAAAGAAAATGGGGATGCCTGCTGCTGTGCTGTGCGTGGAGCAAAGAAGAGAGAGAGAAAAATGGCAATGGGGAGTGGCGTGCGGGTGAGGAGATGGAGAGAAAAAGGAAAAAGCTGCCAGGTGAAGAAAATGGACTTGCAGACGGGTCCCACTGGCAGGTGAGGCATTTTTATTTTTCTTTTGTTTTAGTTTTTCTTGCTATTTTAGAGATGGTTTAAGAATTAAATTCGAACCCAAAGATCAATTTAAAATTGTATGGAACTACTCATTACGTATATGATTTCCTAGAATTTTATCGAGGTGAAAGAGTTATGGGTGAGTATTGTTTCAATATATTTGCATATACAGCCCAAATTTGGCATTTTCAACTAGGAGTACTTCACAAAGAGTTTAAAATGTTATTCGGAGTTGGGTTCAGAGTTTTGCTCTCGGCGGCTTCCATGTCATAATTTGAATTGTTAGTCCGTACAAGTTTAAGTTTTCAATCTGAGTCATTGTTCGAACTACCTACATGCATGCATGCAAAAGAAGAAATCGTTTTTGTTCGAGGCAATTTACACTGACCTCGTCTTGAGTATAGGGTCACTACACCGAACCCCACAGAGTTGCTCATCTTCCTATTATTGGTCAGATGAATCATGTATTTGAGTATAGGAGAAGAATGAGTTAAATTGCAGGCACTTAGCGGTGATAAAACAAAATGGTGCTGTGTTGTAAGGACTTACAGCGTGAAGCATCGCATGAGCCCGGCGTCCAGCTCACAGTAGTGGAACATGTTGAAGATGTCAGAGAAGTCCACGGGAAACATGTTTCCTTGACGGTGCTTAAAATCCTCCTCCTTGAAGCAAACTACGACGCCGACTTCTGTATCTGGGAACGGCCTGTTCGACATCTCGAGCTAATGATCATGAAGCGTCCGGCAGGCGATGCCCAGGTTCATGTTAGCGTCCACCATAGGTTGTCCCGGCATGTGTTGGCGAGCTAGCTCTGCCATAGGATATTCAACATCATCCGCCCGTTTCAAAGCTGACTTCTTGCTCTGACTACTTTCAGCTTGGATGTGGCCCCTTGACTCTTCGTTCGAACACGACTTGGCCGTGAGCTCTCCACTTGTGGTACTGCCGGGAGTTGCGGGGCTGTCGGCATTGGCTGAGGAAAGGTGAGCTGCTTCGAAACCTCCGGTGGAGATGGATCAACCACCGGTGAAAACCTCATCATCCCTTCATCCGGTGAACATAAAGGATAGGACGGTGCGGTCGGTGCTGATTCGAGGACTATGTCCTTCTTTGGCCACTGGACGAAGGACCCGACCGCATCACCCAGCAACTGCATCTCATCAGACTCGCGTGTTCGGCAAGGGACAGTTAGCAAATGTCTGGTTGATTGACTCGACCTGCACTCGCGTGAAGCCTGGTGTTAACAGGGACACCGTGTATCACCATTCCAAGAGCAGTCGGCCACACCTGACCATACGCGGCGTCCATTGCGAAGTTCATCGTAGCGAACTGTATCTGCATCTTGCACCGTGCCGGACCCCCAATTTGGTCGATGGGAGAAACATCGTCCGCACCCGAGGCGCAGCTACTCTGGCGGGCACCCGGGCTTGCGGCTTGCACCCTGTCTTGCAGGTACTGTGCTGAAAGCCTCTCCTCCATGGCTCTCAGCCTTTCTTCAAATTGCGCCTCAAGGGACGATTGTATCTCCACTTTCATTTGCTCGGCTCTAGCTTTCTTCCTCTGCCGACGTGCCTCCTGCGTATCGCTGGTGAAGGCTTTGCCCCATGTTGCTAGATTTCTGAAACCCCTGGTGCGTCCAAAGGGCTCCCTGGTGCCGATGGCCCGGAGAGTATGTCTTTCTCCCGGCTTGGCACAAACGAGCCTTGAGAAGCCTGCTCATTCAGCCCCACCATTCTCTAATAGACCTCCTCGTCTTCTGGGTTTCGCCAGACGTGTTGACCACGAGGATCCACTTTCAACCTCGCCCTGCACCAGTCCCGGATGCGGCTATCGCTGAAATCCGAGAACACTGGCTGCTATCCGTGCTTCTCCGCTTCCTCGTCCTCCTTCGCCCATTTCTCCTTAGCACCGATGTACCCTGAGGTGCTGAGATAGTGCGGGTGATTGTTCCTCCTGGCTAGCTCCTGCCCCTTCTGGCTATCTGCCTAGAACTCTTCAGAAGACTTCAAGGCGCAGAATTCCGCCCAATCTTCTTCGGATACATCTGGGTATGCCTGGCAAGGTGACTTATCTTGCTTGAGATAGTCCCTCACCATGTAGTCTGTGCTTGAAATTCCTCCAGCACTTCCCAGCCATCAGTATAGTGGCTCGATAGAAATCGGCTTCGACCTCTTCCAGGTACATGAAGGAGCCTTGACTTCGTCGAACAGGGACCTCTGCTCCTCCCATGTCAGCTCGCCCCAATCGGCGAGGGTGATCATAACCCTAGAATGGGCAACCACCCCGCATAACGTCCGCCACTTCTTTCGGGTTTCTTCTGGCTCAGGAACTCCGGTCACCGAGTCCAAGCTCTGAACTACCCATCTGCCCTTCGGCCTCCCCGATGGCTTCCTTGCTTTGCGAGAGCCCTTTCCTGATGATGTCGAAGGTCTTGGCAACCCCGATGGCGATATCGCAGGGGACGGCGATGGGGAATTCATCTCCATTGTATTGAGGAGTAACTAAACAAGTTCTACTATGAAGTTAGTAGAGCGTATGCGAACTAATTGAAATCTTGATCTAACAGGAAGAACATGTGAAATTTAGTTTCAGCACTATTTAAAAGCAATTGTTCATCAATTGGAAGCTAAGTTGTTACCATTTGAAAGCAAATAAATGCCAAATATCTAAACTAAAGTATCCAGTTTGGTACTTGTTTATGTTTTTTAGTATTTATCATCCACTTAGTTCAATCAACTTCTAACTACTAAGCCACAATGGTTGTTGATTTCAATAGTGCACAAAGATTTAGAAACAATTCATAGAACATCTAAATAAAGATTCACGCCATGCAATCACTAGCTAACAATCACAATATTGGAAACAGATGATGGAGGAGCATAGCAATTATCAATAAATAAAAAATCGTTATCGAATCAAATTCTACCACTTGGTTGGATGAAAATATTTATGACAGATAGTTACAGCTTTCATAAGAATACACATCATATAGTTAGGCATCACTTAGTAGATAAATGAACCAATAATCAAGTAGACCATCTGTTCTTAGCAATTGATAACCCATCTGTAAATTCTTCTCAGTTTAGTATCACCAAAGTAACTAAAGATCAAGAAGAGTATCTGTTGTTATCAGGAAGCAAGAGCAATTAAAATCAATCTTAATATCTGTTCTTATCTAAGTTCTATTTCGTTCACCTTCTTCCCAACAAATATTCATCACTCAAAAGAAAGTAGGAGGAGGCCGGTTACTCACTCACCTTGCGGTTGGAGGAGGAGGCCGGCCGGCCGGTGCACGGGGAGGTGACGGTGCTTGGGGGAGAGGTCGCGCCGGTGGTCGGGGAGGAGGCGGCCGTGGTCGGGGAAGAATGCCACCGGTCGGGGAGGAGGCGCCGGTGCTCGGGGAGGCGCCGGTGCTCAGGGAGGCGGTGGTGCTCGGGGAAGTGCCGGTGCTCGAGGAGGCGCAGTGCTCGGGGAGGGGGCGGTGGTCGGGTCGGTGAGGGCCGGTGCTCGGGGAGGCCGGCGTTGGGGGAGGAGGCTCCACTGCAGGTCAGGGGCGGCGGCGCTAGTCGTGTGGAGGAGGCGGCGCTGGTCGGGGCGGCGGGTAAGGGTCGAGAGGGCGCTAGTCGGGGTAGCGCTTGGCAGTTTTGAGTTAATGCACGCGGGTAAGGCAGTTTGAGTTTTATATGGGGCGATATCGGAGGCGGTTGCGTGGATCTGACCGCTTCCGATTATAGATAAAGGAGGCAGTTCCGTGGATCTGACCGCCTCGGATATGTCCATATCGGAGGTGGTTGCGTAGTTATAACCACCTCAGATATATGCATATCGGAGGCTGTTGCGTAGTTATAACCGCCTCGGATATGTCCATATCAGAGGCGGTTTTTGAAATCCAATCGCCTTCGATACTCCGGGTGCACTGGTCTGGAATTCCATCCGGATTCTGGGCATCCCGGAGGTCATGTCCGGAGCCTCCGGACCAAGACTCCGGGTGCTCACAGAGAGCAAACAGCAGGGTAATCATTGGGGCTTCTCACTTGCTCTCTCTTCGGGTTTTTCTCGAACATGGGTTGTGGATGAGAGATTCATAAGATAAATGTCCTAAGGAGCTTAGATGTCCTTTGAACATGACCATCTCAATTGTATCACCATTTGCACATAAATATTTCTATCAAGTTCAGAAAACAAAATCAACACTTCTCAAAAATGGAAATAAACATATCTCAAATTTTTTCATCGCCTTTGCTTGCGTTTCTTTTTCTTTTTGATAGGCATTCCTCTTCGAACTTGTCGACGAAATGTCTCTCGGACAGTTAACTTGGGCACCCCGGGTCGGGAGACTGAGGTGCAAAGAGGACGACTTGGGGAATGACGCCTAGTGACCACGAGAACTACCCGAAGCTATCACCTCGGGTTAATACGGGGATCGTGGTGAGAAATGGAACTAGAATTTGAAGCGGTGAACTTGGATTCATATGGGGTGCCGATGCTCCCTTATATAGGCAAAATCAACCCTCGAGTGAATATACAGGGGTGCCCTTAGGCAGGTTACAACCTTGTCTCCGTACACTGGGCGAATCAGTACTCTCATCCTCATCGCTACCTACTATATGCGCTGGCATATTCCTGATGCGCCTCGCCGGTACGGACCGCCACCGTGCTCGCCCCGTTCCCGTTGAGCCCGTCCATAGGTAGATCTCTTCGTGCCCCGATCCCTTGGAGAGGTGTCAACCCCGCCTCGGCCTCGTCCTGGGGAGAGGCTGACCTCGGCCTCATCCCGGAGAGAGGCTGACCTCGGCCCCGTTTGGGATAGGCGGTGTGCCTCAGCTTCGCCCAGTCCGCGCCAGAGGGAGGCGACCTCCCTGGCCCTCTCCCGGGAGCACCTCGCCCGAGAGGGACGAGGTGCCGCGACCTCGCCCCGGACGCCTCGCCTGGTACTCCCACGGGTCTTGTCGCGGGGAATTCACGGCAATATCCATTTGTAATAGGATTGTCGGGGTTGCGTGTATGGAAAATCTAGGCGGTGCACACAAGAACTTTACCCAGGTTCAGGCTCTCCAAGGATGGAGATAATACCCTACTCTTGCTGAATGTATTTGATGATCTTGCGTGAAAAAGAGAGTACAGGAGGTTGAAGAAGAAGCTAGTTCGTCTAGAGGTTAGAGAATCCAGAGCCCTTTCTGCATGGGGGGCTCGGTCTTATATAGGCCTGCACGAAGACCGACCCGGTCACTCGGCGGGACTGCCATTACTGACCTAATTAACTGTAATATTTACATCTGGTAACAGTCCGGGTAACGCCAGTCTTCATGCCGGTTGAAACGTATGTCTTGATGATTTGTAACGCCTGTCTTAATGGCACCCGAACGTTGCACTGGTACAGGCCTTTCTTGGGCTTTCGTCTGAGTGGGCTTGTCCCAGCTTGTTGGGCCGACTCGCTGTATTGGGCCTACCCGATTGGGCCTCCCCCGTCAGTAGCTCCCGAGTGCTTTGAGGTCTCGACAGGGATGCCAACTGGGAAGCAGACCGTACATGTCCGAGTGGCTGATGGAGAGACCTTGATGGACTCTCCTGATACCTGAAAAGAGGTTTGATTTGTGCTAAGCATTAGGGACTCGGTGATACCCGTGCTTTCCGGCTGGGGAAATCGGCTTGTGGCCCTCCGAGAGGCGTATCATGAATTCCGAGTGAACTCGAAACAGCGTCTGGCCTATCCGAATGAACGGTTGCCATCTTGTGCCCGCGGGGGGGGACGCCTTCGATCTTCAGCTTCGAAACCGAGTCCTCGAACTCCGGCATTGAACCCTGAATCAATGAGCCACGTTACGCCGCTGTGGCATTCGGCTCCGACTCAAGGATCATATTGTGCCGCTGTGGATGCCGGGTTCGTTCTTAGCTTGGGTGTTGCCGAGTGACCTGCGAACCCTGTCGGGTCGGTCATCAGCACCCTTTCGCAGAGCCAGTCTGCTTCCGAGTTTGGCGGCTTGTGCGCCTCGGAGTTGCTTGATGGAGCCGGTATAACCCGTGACGTGTCACAACGGGTCGAGCCGACTGTCGATTCGGTGCTCGAGCATGATCCGACTCGATCTGAGTCGGCACCAGCTAGAGCCGACTGGGGTCACGTTGTTGCCCTGACCGTAATGTCGCGTCAGCATTTAATGCGTGCAGCCGGTTGGACAGAGCGCCCGCAGTGTCATGATTTCGCCTCGAGTCGCGCATAAGGCGTGCCCGAGACATCCGCTGCTACTCTGATTTCGCGTGACATCCGAGGAGTCGACTCATCATGACTGCACCCGAATCACGCGGGCAGCGCGCGCGGGACGGAGGCTGACGTAATGACAGCCGGTCACGTCGCCTGGGATGTCGCGTCGTGGCGAAAAAGGCGCCCGAATCCCGCTGGTTTTCGCGCGCGGGACGGCAGTTGCCACAGCAATCTCTCGCCACGTCGGATGCACGATCGCCAGCGGTTGGACTCCCTTAGGCTATAAAAACGGGTTTAGGGTTTCCCCATCGCCCACTTGCCTTCGCTTTCATCTTCCTCGCGCTCGAACTCTTTGCCTCCAGAGCTCCGCCACCGCGCATTCGCTCCCGAGAGAGAGAGACCGCTCGCCACCGTCACCCACCAGCCGGCGAACATGTCTCGCGCCAGCAAGGGGAAGAAATCCGCTGCTTCCTCCTCCGCCGCCACCGACGAGTGGAAGAAGGGGGACTGGATCCCCTCGGTCATCACCGATGAGCTGCTCATCGGCTTCGCCAAGAATGGTCTGCTGTAGCCCCGCACCATCAGCAATTGGCGGGCGTCATACAAGGAGTCGAAGCCTGCCCCGCACGAGCACGAGCGCGTTATGCTCACACCGTTCATGGAGCGGGGAGTCAAGCTGCTGCCGCACGACTTCTTGCGCGGCCTCCTCTTCTTCTACGGTCTCCAACTCCATCACCTGAGCCCAAATGGTATTCTGCACATTGCGTGTTTCATCACGCTGTGCGAGTGCTATTTGGGGACTCGGCCACATTGGGGATTGTGGAAGAAGATCTTCACCGTGAAGGCTCAACCCGTCAAAGCCGGCGGCTGACTGTCAATCTGCGGAGGAGCCGGCATCCAGGTCAAAGCTGGTGCCAAGTACTTCAAGATGCAGTTTCCAGACACTGTTCGAAGGTGGCAGGACGGGTGGTTCTACTGCCCGGATGAACGCACGCCGACTGGCCACGAAGGCCTGCCAAAGTACGTTGAAGGTCCACCTGTGTGGCTGAAGCGATGGAGCGCCAAGCCTTCCAACGAGGAGATGCCCGAAGTTGAACGACTCCTGAAGAGGATCGCCCGACTCCAGGAAAAGGGGCTTACAGGCACCGACCTCATCAGCACTTGGCTGAGTCGACGTATCCAGCCTCTTCAAGCCCGAGTGCATCCAATGTGGGAGTACTCGGGCAACCACGACCCGACGAGGGTATCATCCGAGGACCTTTCAGATGAGAATTTCCTGGAGGTCTTCAAAGGCTTGACCAAAGAACGAACTGGGCTCACCCGGGCGCCCAAGGTGTTCCCATACTCGGCTGCCCACTCTCCGCCGACCGTAAGTGACGTCTTGTACTCCGAGTCGGGTTTTTATCGTTTGTTTGTTTGTGCTAACACCAAGTCTTTTGATGCTGCAAAACTATCTCGACTTCAACTCCATGCCGCCTCTTCCCGAGCATGAGTCGGATCTAGTGGCGCTGGATGACGCCGAAGTCGAAGAAGAGCCTGCCCAGTCGAATAGCGGTATTCAGATCGACTCGGATTCCGAGTCGGAAGGGTCTGAATTCAAAGTCGTCAAAAGAGGCCGCGACGACGACGCCTCCAGGTCCACGTCCTTGCCGGCGACGGCGGAGCCCGCCCAGATGGAGTCGGCTGCCAAGCGGGCCCGAACCGCTTCTTCCGGCTCCGTTGCCCAGGTCCCGGCTCCTGCTCAAGCCGCGTCCGCCAGCCAACTGGTGCAGGCTATGGCTCCTGCCGCCAAGCCAAGCACGCCTCGGCCGAATCCTGCCGGCTCCTCTGGGATTCCACCCATCCCGGGGAAGCCGAAGAAAACGATCCCTACGACCACCAGGTATGAGTCCTTGTGCCTCATGCCCTAGTTGAAGTAGGTTGAGAAGATACTGAAGTCGGTTACGCTTTGCTTTGTAGGGTCTAGAAGAAGTTCTCCGACAAAGGAGGCTCTTCATCCGGCACCCCACCAGCTCCGACTCCAATCCCGCCGCCAGAGTCGGCTTCCACGACTCCGGCTACAACGGAACCCATCACCCCAGCACCGGTCATCTCCGCCGAGGCAACGGAGTCGGCTACAGGTGCCGTGCCTTCCGCAACTCAGACTGCGGGGGCGCCTCCGGCTGTGACCGCCAGCGCGCCGCAGCCGGCTGCTCCTATGCTGCCGTCGGCTGCAACCACCGAGGTATTGGAGCCGGATGTGGGCACCGGGTCGGCGCCTCCCCCTGCTGCACCCACCGAGGAGCCGCAGTCGGACAAGGGTACCGGGTCAACCGAGGACCCGGCTGTCGACCCGCAGCCGCAGCCACCTCCCGTCCTCGAGGAGTCAACGGAGCCAGCAGCTACGACTGGCACCGACTCCTCCGAGTCGGCGGGCGGAGCCGGAGGACAAGCCGTCCCCGAGTCGCCCCAAGGAGCCGTGCAGGGCCAAGCCTTGGCCCCAACTGCCACAACTGAAGAAACGGCTCCAGCTGCATCACGAAGCCTCATCCCCGCGCTGCTACTGCCGAGTTGCAGCACGGGGGACGTGACGGCCGCGGAGGAAGCCGCCAACCGCGTCGCTGAACTTAGCTCCAAGCTAAGGGACTTTGCCAACGCGGCTAAGTCTTTGGCAGACTCGGCCGAAGTCCTCGAGTCTTCAGTCGGGGTAAGTAGTCTTTACCCTTCGCTTTTTATTTAACACTGGGAGCACGTTCAGTGCACCCAGTGGGTGTAGCCCCCGAGTCTCTAGCCGACTGATCGAGTCGGTTAGAGACTTATGAATTCGGTTGCTAACATATTTTCTTCACCAGGCTGCAATCCGGCTGGGCGGAAACGGCCCCGCCCTTCTGGAAAGAAATTCCTCCTTGGAGAAGGCATTGGAGGAGGAGAAGGCCAGGACTCGGCAACTCGAAGAGAAGCTTGCCGCCCTCAAAAGTAAGTGTCCAAGTCTTAAACCTATTTGCCTTTGAAGTTTTCTCTGGTATTGACTTTGTTGAGTCGGCAGATCTCGAAGCTGAAAACGCCCGGCTTAAAAAGGAAGTGAACTCAAGCTTCTCGGCGGAAAAAGTGTCTCAAATGCTCAGCAAAAAGGAAGCCGAGCATGCAGACAAAATGCGCGACGTTCACGATCAGCTGAAAGCCGCCGACAAGCTTCAGTCGGACTATAACAAGCTGGTGCAGCATTACGAGCAGTCGCAGTCGGCGAACCAAAAGCTGCAAGCTTCCGTCGATGACTTCTCCAGGAAGTTGGAGGAGTCGGATGAGTGACATGCCGCTGTCATCTCCGACTGGGAGAAGCGCGAGAGAGATCTCTTGAGTCAACTCAAGAAAGCTAACGAGACTCTACTCGGTAAGTCCCCGAGTCCTTTGCTTTATGTTTTTGCATTCTTCCTTGTTTACTTCCTTAGCAATAATCTGTACCCAGATGCTTGCCCAGAACTGGAGGAAGAGACCCGGCGGGCGACGCTCCGGCTCCGCGCGTTGGCCAACCCAGCGAAGTCGGTCCTCGAGGCACTTTGGACACCAGAAATGATGTCCGACTGCGTCGTGACTCTGGAGGACCGACTTCTCCAAGTCAAGAGCTTGGCGCAGAGCTTCAAGTCGGCTGCCCAAGGCCTCTGCACCAAGCTCTGGCCCGGTGAAGAGCCGAGTTCAAGCGTCTTCGCACTTGCCGACAAACTCTCGCTAGGCCTGGCAGCAGTCGAGGAGTGGAAGGAGTCGGCAGCCCGCTCGGGAGCCGGCATGGCGCTGGCAATGGTGTTGGCACACCATCCCGACGCGGATGTCGACAACATCTCCGCTGGTGCCCCCATCAACGAGAAAGGAGAGTCGGTGGATCCTCTGGAACTTCTTCCCCGAGTCCGCGCCGCCGCCAGCCGGATCGCCAGCTTTACCGACCTGGAGGAGCGCGTAGAAGCAACTCCAGAGGAATAGAAAAAACATCATGTAATATCTCTCGGTATGCCGAGTAGACAAAAATGTAAAAAACTTTTGCAATGAATGAAGATGTTTTTCAATTCATTCTGATTGACTTTTGCATAAGTTATTTGAGTCGTCCGAGTTTGTTTTTGACGCCGAGTCGGATCCTTTCGCGTGCAGGCCGACCTTTAGCTTTTGCTCTTGCCAACCGGACAGCCGGGTTGCGACTGTAGTTGGGGATGAAGAGTTGGCCTTAGGTACCGTACACGTTTACTTAGACGCTCGTGTAGAAACAAAGTTAGGAGATTCGAAATAACTTGTACCGAGTGATGATTCACCCAGTGGGTTTAAGGTAACTTCTGGGGATTGCCCGAAGTGAAGTTACTCGGTTTGTTTTTAGACATAGCCCCCGGGGGTTGCCCAAGGGAACACAGTCGGAAAAAATTTAAATGAACAAAATGCTTCCCGAGTGCCGCTCGAAGGAAACAAAAATTTATTCATTATAAAACAATGAACTGTTTGAAGTACAAAGTTTTAAGTGTAGAAAGGACGCAGCTGTGCAATATTCCAAGTTCGCTCAGTGATAGCGCCAATTGCCAGGTCCTCCAGTCGGTATGCGCCGTTGTGAAGTACTTGGTTGACGATGAAAGGACCTTCCCAAAGCGAAGACAATTTGTGCATGCCTGCCTTGTCTTGGATCAGTCGGAGGACCAGATCACCCTTGTTGAAGACTCGGCCCCGAACTTGCTGACTATGGTATCGGCGCAGGTTCTGCTGATAAATTGCCGATCGCGAGAGGGCAAGTTCTCGAGCTTCTTCTAGGAGATCTAGGTCGTCCTGTCGTGCCGACTCGACATCCTTTTCCACGTATGCTGCGACTCGCGGGGAGTCGTGGAGGATGTCACTCGGCAAGACGGCTTCAGCTCCGTAAACCATGAAGAACGGTGTGTAACTGGTCGACCGGTTAGGAGTCGTCCTTAAGCTCCAAAGGACGGATGGAAGCTCATCGATCCAGGAGCCGGCGGCCCGCTTCAACGGGACTAACAACCGGGGCTTGATGCCTTGGAGAATCAGAGCGTTGGACCGCTCGACTTGGCCATTTGATTGCGGATGAGCTACGGAGGCATAATCGATCCGAATCCCATGATCCCGGCAAAAATGGCGGAAAACTTCAGAAGTGAAGTTCGTGCCGTTGTCGGTGATGATGCTATGGGGGATTCCGAATCGAAAGATGACTCCCTTCATGAAGTTGACAGCAGTCAGACCATCGAGCTTCATGATTGGTTTAGCTTCAATCCACTTCGTGAACTTGTCCACAGCTACGAGGAGATGTGTAAAACCTCCCCGAGCTGTTTTGAGCGGACCCACCATGTCGAGTCCCCACACGGCAAAAGACCATGTGATCGGAATGGTCTTGAGCGCGGTAGCCGGTATGTGTATCTGACGTGCATACCGCTGACACCCTTCGCAGGTTCAGACGAGTTCCTCAGCATCAGCATACGCGCTGAGCCAAAAGAATCCGTGTCGAAAGGCTTTAGCGACCATGGCTCTTGATGAAGCATGGTGACCGTAGAGTCCCGAGTGGATTTCCTCGAGCAATGTCCGGCCTTCTTCCGGCGAAATGCAGCGCTGGAAGATTCCAGTAGTGCTGCGCTTATAGAGCTCACCATTGATGATGGTGTAAGCTCGAGCACGGCACACAATGCGGCGCGCCTCAGTCGGATCTTCAGGCAGTTCCTTGCGCAAGAGGTATGCCAGGAACGGCTGAGCCCAAAGAGGAACGACCGCCAAAACTTCTTCTTGGGTCGGTTGAGCCGGTTCTGGTTGCGATGACCCGGCTTCTGAAGACTCAGTTGCCGACTCCAGCTTGACGGATGGTTGGAAAAGCTGCTGAAGGAACACTCCGGGTGGGACTTTTTCCCGAGCTGAGCCAATCCGAGCAAGGGAGTCGGCTGCTTCATTGTCTGCTCGTCGAACATGATGGAGTTCGAGTCCATCAAAGTGTCCTTCCAGCCGGCGCACAACGGCGCAGTATGCCGCCATTGTGGGATCCTTGGCGTCCCAAGCTTTCATTACTTGCTGTACCACCAGATCCGAGTCGCCGCGACAAAGAAGTCGGCGAATGCCGAGTGAGACTGCAATGCGCAAGCCATGCAGTAACGCCTCGTATTCTGCAACGTTGTTGGAGGCGGCGAAGTGGATCTGCAGCACGTAATTCAACTTGTCGCCTTTGGGGGAGATCAGCACGACTCCAGCCCCCGTGCCCGCAAGCATCTTCGAGCCGTCGAAGTACATGATCCAGTGCTCCAGGTGCACCTGGGTCGGAAGACTCTGGCTCTCAGTCCACTCGACGACGAAGTCCGCGAGGGCCTGTGACTTGATTGCCTTGCGAGGCTCGTAGCTGATGTCGTGCGGCATGAACTCTATTGCCCACTTAGCGACTCGGCCCATGGTATCCCGATTGTTGATGATGTCAGACAATGGGGCATGACTCACCACGGTGACCGAGTGGGCCTGAAAATAGTGTACCATCTTCCGAGTCGCCAGAAACACGCCATAGACGAGCTTCTGGTAATGCGGGTAGCGCTGCTTCGACTCGGAAAGGACTTCACTGGTGTAGTAGACGAGTCGCTGGACCTTCTGGACTCGGCCTTCTTCTGCGCGCTCCACCACTAGACCAACGCTAACCACTTGATTCGTGGCCGCGATGTACAGCAGCATGGGCTCGCCCTCCATTGGTGCAGCGAGGACCGGAGGTGTTGACAGAAGGCGCTTGAGATCTTCGAAGGCTTGTTGAGCTTCACTCGTCCACTCGAAGGAGTCTGACTTCTTGAGGAGTCGGTAAAAAGGCAAAGCCTTTTCACCGAGTCGGGCGATGAACCGACTTAAAGCAGCAACACACCCGGTTAAGCGCTGGACCGACTTCAGATCTTTCGGCTTTCCCATCTTGATGATGGCGTCAAGTTTTTCCGGGTTCGCTTCGATTCCTCGCTCGGAAACGATGAAGCCGAGTAACTTGCCAGCCGGGACTCCGAAGACGCACTTCTCCGGGTTGAGCTTCATGTCGAACCTCCTGAGATTGGCGAAGGTTTCAGCCAAGTCGGTCAAGAGGTCCGCAGTCTTCTTTGTCTTTATCACTACGTCGTCGACATAAGCCTGGACATTTCTGCCTATCTGGTCGTGTAAACACTTTTGCATACATCGTTGATACGTAGCACCAGCATTTTTCAAACCAAAAGGCATCGTGATGTAACAAAAAGCCCCAAACGGGGTGAAGAAAGAAGTTTTTATTTGATCAGACTCTTTCATTTTGATCTGGTGATAGCCTGAATAGGCATCCAGAAAACACAAACGTTCACACCCGGCGGTGGAGTCGACGACTTGATCCACTCGGGGCAAGGCGAACGGGTCCTTGGGGCAAGCTTTGTTTAAAGACGTGTAGTCCACACACATGCGCCAAGTTTTGTTCTTCTTAAGAACCAGGACCGGGTTTGCTAACCAGTCCGGGTGAAGAACCTCCTTGATGAATCCGGCTGCGAGGAGTCAGGCGATTTCTTCCCCGATTGCCTTGCGCCGGTCTTCAGCGAAGCGACGAAGAGCCTGCTTCACTGGCTTCGCATCCTTGGCGACGTTGAGGGAGTGCTCGGCGAACTTCCTTGGTACACCCGACATGTCAGAAGGCTTCCATGCGAAGATGTTCCAATTCTTACGAAGGAAATCGACGAGCGCGCCTTCCTATTTAGCCTCAAGGTCTGTCCCGATTTGGACCGTCTTGGACGGATCCTCAGGATGAACCTGGACACGCTTGGTATCCTTGGCCGACTGGAAGGCGGACTCGGTTGCCGCCTTCTTGCTGGGTGGAGCTTGGTCCGGGTCGACAGACGCCTGGATGTCCTCCAGCTCCTGAGCCGCAATCAAGGACTCGACTATGTCCGCACTGGCGAGATCACACTCGTTAGAGCGCTCAAAGTCGCCAGTGATGGTGATGACGCCTTTAGGACCCGGCATCTTTAGCTTCAGATAGGTGTAGCACGGCCTAGCCATGAATTTGGCATAAGCCGGTCGGCCGAAGATCGCATGATATGCGCTCTTGAAGCCGACTACCTCGAAGGTCAATGTCTCGACCCGGAAGTTGTTCGGCTCACCGAACACAACTTCCAGGGAGATTTGACCCAGAGGCTTGGCACACTTCCTAGGCACTATTCCGTGGAAGGAAGTGTTGCTGGGACGAAGCTGGGTCTCTGAGACCTGCATCTTCTTCAGGGTGTCCATGAAGATGATGTTGATGCTGGAGCCCCCGTCCATCAGGACCTTGCGGAGCTTGAACCCTCCGACTTGGGGATCCACCACCAAAGGATGTTTGCCGGGTTGAGGGACCCGGTCCGGGTGGTCGAGTCGGCTGAATCCGACTGGCACCTCGGACCAGTCCAGCCATTGAGGGACAGCCGGCACCGTCGCGTTGACCTCGTGACAACGCAGCTTCCGACCCCTTTTGGAGTCGGATCCCTGGAAAATCATGAGTACCCCCCTTTGAGGGGGATACTGCGCCGCGCCGCCGCCTGCGGCGGAGCCTCCTTCTCCACCGTCTTTTGGCTCAAGCTGCTTCTCCTCCCGGAGGCGCTGCAGGAAGCTGCACTCCCGGGTCGAGTGCCTCGCCTGATACTTGGCGGTGCTGTGAAACGAGCAGGGCCCGTCGAGGACCTCCTCGAATGTGAGTTTTGGCGCCTTGCGCTGTTGCCAAGGACGCTCTTTCTTTTGGCCAGCGTCACCACGCTAGGGGCCACGTTCTGCAGCCGCAACTAGGTCGGCTCCGCTAACTCCATCTCCACCAGCTTTTCGCTTCGGGGGCCGACTGTCCGCGCGTTTCCGACCTGAGTCGGCAGGGACTTTCCGGCTTGAAGACTCGGCTTTTGCCTTGCCCTTGTCTTCGTACCGCATCGCTTCTTCACCCGTCGCGTACTTACTAGCGACTTCCATGAGTCGGCCCATGGTCTGTATGTTAGACCGGGCCAACTTGTGTTTGAGGAGCTCGTACTTGACTCCCTGGGAAAAGGCCTGAATGGCCTGCGTCTCGGTGACGTCCTCAATCAAATTACGCAGCCGGGTCCAGCGCTGTATGTAGTCGCGGACTGACTCGCCCTTCTCCTGGACGCAGAGCCACAGGTCTTGAGCGTTCCCAGGGCGCTTATACGTGCCCTCGAAGTTCTTGACGAAGGCCTCTTGGAGGTCCCTCCAGTCATAGATGCTATCTTCGGGCAGACTGTTAAGCCATGCCCGAGCCGACCCTTCCAGCATCAGGGGTAGGCTTCGGAGAGCGACACGCTCGTTGCCTCCTCCTATGTTGCAAGAGACCAAGTAGTCGGCAAGCCAAGTTTCCGGCTTGGCTGTGCCGTCGTACTTGTCGACGCCACTTGCAATCCAGAACCGGTCTGGGAACGGCTCGGACCGAATCCGCCTGCTGAAGCAAAGCGGTCCGGTGGAAGCAGAGCCACCCGGCTGGTTAACCTCGCCAGCGCGTCGTTCGGCCCGCAGCCGAGCTGCCCGACGCCCCTCGATGTCATCGCGAGCATCTCGGTTGTCGTTCGCTCGGTGGGGGCCGGCTTGTCGTCGCTCAGCCTGGAGTCGGTTGATCTCCTGGCGAGCGTCAGGTCGGTTTGTGGACCGGCTCGGCTGAGATGATCCAACCGTGGCAGGGCGGCTTGGAGCCCCTGAGGGTCGACTCCGAGTCGCTTGGGTGGCCAGTCGGTTGCTGACCGACTCGGCCTCATTTTGCTGCTCCACCGCCGTCTTCATCAAGGCGACGACTCGGCGATGGATTTCTGCTGCGGGGCCGTCTGCCGAAGGTGGCAGTGAGTCGGCCAGCGCGGCAGCCGCAAAGAGATTTTGTGCTGGTGTCTGGAAGATAGGGACACCGTCCTGTTCCCGGGCCGAAGAGTGGGGCGCGAGTAGCCCGACTCCTCCGGGCGGCAGATGAAGATCGCCGATTCGCGCGACTGCGCGAACTGTGAGGATCATTCGGTTGCCGTTCCCGCTGTTCAAGTGCCGCCCGCTCTTGATCGAGGCGCTCTCGTTCAGCAAGGAGGGCTCGCCGAGAGGCCTCCAAGGCCCTCTCGGCCTCCGACTGTCCACCAATGGGCATATGCAGGTGCTCAAGTGCCGCCCTTGCCGCTGCGTTAGATGTGCCCGCGTCGCCAGTGGCGCCATCCCTAACCACATACACCTCTGCCGAGGCGGTATGGCTGTGCAAACTCTCGTCCCCTTCGGATTCGGAATCCAGAAGGGGAAGGAGAGATTCGGCGCCCACCATAGCGACGAGCTGGGAGCGTCCTTCGCCTTTGCCCAGAGCAGAAGGAAATCCGGGCCGGAGCTCGGACTTCGCTTCCTCCGCGGGGCTAGGGCGTGGATCTTGTAGACGCAGCTGGCCGAAGGCATCGGCCACAAAATGAAGGCTGCCGAAGATGAACTTCGAGCCTTCGGTGTGTACACTTGGTGACATGTTGCTGGCGATAAGCTTGTCGCCGGTGATTGGAGAAGATCCCGCCCGGATCATGGCTCCAAAGCACGCCTCCCCTACCTGGCGCGCCAACTGTCGCGGGGAATTCATGGCAATATCCATTTGTAATAGGATTGTCGGGGTTGCGTGTATGGAAAATCTAGGCGGTGCACACAAGAACTTTACCCAGGTTCAGGCTCTCCAAGGATGGAGATAATACCCTACTCTTGCTGAATGTATTTGATGATCTTGCGTGAAAAAGAGAGTACAGGAGGTTGAAGAAGAAGCTAGTTCGTCTAGAGGTTAGAGAATCCAGAGCCCTTTCTGCATGGGGGGCTCGGTCTTATATAGGCTTATGTCATCGCGCTAGGCCTATAAATACCCCCCGCTCTCCCCTATCTCGTCGCTCCTCGCGCTCAAGCCTTACGTCATCGCGCCCAGCACCCCGTCCTCGGCACGATTCGCCGCTCGTCTTGGATCGTGCTCAAGCGTCTACAGGACAACTTAGCGTTCGAGGAGGAAAAGACTATGTCAACTAGCGGCTGCCGCTGTCACTAAGCAGAAGGGGAAGAAGGCCGCCGAGAAGGTCACATACACGCAATGGCTCGGGACGACTCAGGCGTCTGAGACCACGCTGGCTCGCCTCAGCACCGCGGGGTGCTTCCCTCTCAACTCAGACGAGCACAGCCCCATCCTTCCCAAGGAGGGGAGCACTCGAGCCGCCCCGCCAGACGAGCATATCGTCGTCTTCGCCGACCAATTCCGGGGCGGCCTGACCTTCCCCGCGGCGCCCATCGTCCAGCTAGTCCTCAACCAGAGAGATCAGACGCCTGAAGATTCTCGATGTTGCAATAGCAGATCCGTATCACATGCACGAGAACAACGTTCGCTCCCAACAAGGTAGAGAGATTATGAAAGAATACCTCGTGAGTGCGATGACAGTGCATAAGGGCAAGGAATACCTACTCGTGCCCTACAATCCCTTGTAAGTCCTTCTCTACTTTGTGCTTTCGTAAATTTCTCTTTTGCTTGTGCACCTAGCCAACTTCGTGGGTTAATATTGGTTTGTTCACGTGTCTACGCAGCGACCACTGGATCCTCTTAGTGCTAACGCCGAAGGAAAGCAAGGCTTATTACTATGATTCCATGAAGAGGGTGAAGAAAGACTACACCCTGCTCAAGAAAGTTCTGGATGATGCTCTCTTCGACTTTGCACACAAGGGAGGAGGAGGAACTATGGTAAAAAGAAGTGGTGGTCCACACTTCAAACACGTGACCGATTTCTGTTGCAGACAGCAGCCGGAGAATAGTGTGACGTGTGGCTACTACGTCTGCTGCCACATGGATGACTTTGTACGGGCGCGGAACACGTTTCGCAAACATGACGACTTACGCAAGTGGAGTAATAACCTCGAGCACAAGCCATATGACTGGAAGCAAGAGTTTGCACGCCTCCAGAATGCATTTGCGAATATCATCAACAAGGACGTCGTCTCGGATACGGGGCTTTTCTACGCCGGCAATGACCCAAGGGAGGAACATGCCGCTCGCTCAGAGCAGCGAGTTCGCCAAATCCTGACCCAAGACGACGCATTCGCCTACATGCAGCTAGGCCCTAGAGGAGGAAAAAGTGTGAAGATAGGCCCTAGAGGACGGAAAACCATTGCATATGTATTGTGTTTGTGGTCGTGTATTCCCGAACTGGTCTACTTTGTACGCTTGTGGACATACTTACGTATTGGCACTTGTTATTTTCGTAGTCGGTTTGACAGATCTACTTATATATTGCGAATATATTGTGTTTGTGGTTTGAAGTTGCACGGCGATATATACTGTGATATATGCGTGCTACTCTGAATATTAATTGCTGATTGCATATATAAATATAATTATTAATTATTAATTGCTGATTGTACATATAAATACAATTATGAATAATTGTACGTCCTTGTCGACGAGGCGACGCCGGGACTCGCACGCGCCAGCCAGCGTGTGGCATGGCAGCGGCGGGAACCGGGCCGACTGTCGTGCATCGGGTGAGCTTTCGGTAGGGACGTGACCGCGGAGGGCCACGAGCCTTTATCGTGTGTGACATCCGAGACCAAGAGCGCGAGCGAGGTGGCCTTGGAAGCACCGGGCACGTAGGATGCCGACGCAACGAGGCAACGCCGCAAGCGCTATTAGGCCTCAGCGGCACGCCCTAGGGGCGCCCGCCGTGAGGCAACCGTGTATGAAGCACCACTTCCCGTGGGTCGGGTACCAGCATGCAAGCACTTGTCGAGAGAGCGGTATGGTTACAGCCGCAACATTGATGGGACACAGGCGCCAGCAGTCGGCCGCACAACGGCGGGGGTCCTACCGGTAGTCACGGGTCCAAGACAACTCATGCGCTTCGTAGCCGCAGCGGTCAGGCCGTCCAAGCATCCCCCGGCGCGGAGCACAGGGGGTCTACTAGGAGGACGGCGACCGAAGGTCCACAGCGCGCGGGAGTTACACCGGCAAACGGTACCATCGTCCGTGCAAAATTTCCTAGAGGCAACATGCTGCCGCGGCAGCAAAAAGGGCCGTTTCTGCTGCCGCGGCAGCACCTTGGCACCTCCTTCCCCACACTACACCGAAGGGGTACACCCCCCTCCAGGACCCCTGGAGTACATAGGGGCTGGAGAGTGCCACAGTTGACGCGATCCTGCCGCGGCAGCGAAAATGGCTGTTTTTGCTGCCGCGGCAGCAGCACGTCAGCACCGTGATAGGGCCTGCTCATAACAGCAGTGACGTGCGGACTGGAGAGCTCGTCACTGCTGTAGATCTTAGCAGTGACGGGCAGCAACTACAGCACGTCACTGGTAGTTATCTTACCAGTGACGGGCTCGCACGAACGCCCGTCACTGATAAATAGATCACTAGTGACGAGCACACAGCCCGTCACTGATAACCACTTACCAGTGGCGGATCACCAGTGACGGGCCTGCCCGCTCGTCACTAATGAGCTTTTTAGGCCCGTCACTGGTGGCCTTTTCTGCAGTAGTGATCTCAAATTTTTTCAACGCCTTTGCTTGCGTTTCTTTTTCCTTTTGATAGGCATTCCTCTTCGAACTTGTCGACGAAATGTCTCTCGGACAGTAAACTTGGGCACCCCGGGTCGGGAGACTGAGGTGCAAAGAGGATGACTTGGGGAATGACGCCTAGGGACCACGAGAACTACCCGAAGCTATCACCTCGGGTTAATATGGGGATCACGGTGAGAAATGGAACTAGAATTTGAAGCGGTGAACTTGGATTCATATGGGGTGTCGACGTTCCCTTATATAGGCAAAATCGACCCTCGAGTGAATATACAGGGGTGCCCTTAGGCAGGTTACAACCTTGTCTCCGTACACTGGGCGAATCAGTACTCTCATCCTCATCGCTACCTACTATATGTGCCGGCATATTCCTGATGCGCCTCGCCGGTACGGACCGCCACCGTGCTCGCCCCGTTCCCGTTGAGCCCGTCCGTAGGTAGATCCCTTCGTGCCCCGATCCCTTGGAGAGGTGTCAACCCCGCCTCGGCCTCGTCCCGGAGAGAGGTTGACCTCGGCCCCGTTTGGGATAGGCGGTGTGCCTCAGCTTCGCCCAGTCCGCGCCAGAGGGAGGCGACCTCCCTGGCCCTCTCCCGGGAGCACCTCGCCTGAGAGGGACGAGGTGCCGCGACCTCGTCTCGGACGCCTCGCCTAGTACTCCCACGGGTCTGAAGAGGCAACACGGTTAAGAATAGCAAAGGGAAAAGTGGAACAGGGGGTACCTCATCCCAGACGAGGAGCCGCCGGTCTCCGGTCTTCGCGCTGGCCTCGGCCGCGAACATTCCGCTCCCAGATCTTCTGCCCCCGGATGTTTCGCCCCTGATTTCGGATCGTAAGTACCGGATCTGCCGCCTCCGCGCCCGTTTGTTATGCAGCCTCGAATATCGGACCATCTTAGGCCTATAAATACCCCCCGCTCTCCCCTACGACCCCACTTCCACCGTTCGCTCGCATCTCGTCGCTCCTCGCGCTCAAGCCTTACGTCATCGCGCCCAGCACCCCGTCCTCGGCACGATTCGCCGCTCGTCTTGGATCGTGCTCAAGCGTCTACAGGACGACTTAGCGTTCGAGGAGGAAAAGACTATGTCTTGCTGCAGAAGGGGAAGAAGGCCACCGAGAAGGTCACATACACGCGATGGCTTGGGACAACTCAGGCATCTGAGACCACGCTGGCTCGTCTCAGCACCGCGGGGTGCTTCCCTCTCAACTCAGACGAGCACAGCCCCGTCCTTCCCAAGGAGGGGAGCACTCGAGCCGCCCCGCCAGACGAGCATATCGTCGTCTTCGCCGACCAATTCCGGGCCGGCCTGACCTTCCCCGCGGCGCCCATCGTCCAGCTAGTCCTCAACCATTTTGGTTTAGAGATCTCCGACCTCAACCCCACGGCGGTCTCGCGCCTGGCCATCTTCGAATGGGCAATGAAGACGATGAGGCCAGAAAACACAGCTACCTGCTTCGCCTTGTTCCACGAGCCAGTGATGATGACGTCGCCCTTCCACAACGGCGCCCATTCCTTCTTCGGGACTATCAGGTTCCGAGGCAGTCGTGGGTTTGACTCCACTTACCCGGCGATGGCGCTCAAGAACAAATGGAAGAACTGGCGGAACGAGTGGTTCTACTACCGGGTAGGCAACCTCGGATTCACCGGTGACAAGACCGTCCCCAGCTACACGACCCGCCAGCTTGTCGTTACCTCCACCGATATGGCGAGACACGACGCCCTAGCCGAGATGAGCCACCAGCTCTCGTCGTGGGACCTAGTCGAGGAGTTCATCCTCCTGAGGATCCGCCCGCTTGCCACCGGCTAGCGGATGAAGTGCCTCGCCCTTCCCGAGGGAAGGTCCCTCAGCCCGTGCCCCTTCTATGGGTAGGAGCCCACCAAGGGGTACGACCTCACCCGAGCGGAGAGGGAGGCAAACCTCCTCCTCGGACGATACCTGCCGTCCGAGGCGAAGGTCATCTCGAAGATGATTGCGAGGTGCTGGAACCGGGCTTGTGAGCTCTTTAAGTGGGAGGTCCCCCCTCGCCCGGACATCGCCCCTACGAAAGACACCAAGACAGGCGACAAGAGGAAGCGGGCCACCCCGGCCCCCCAGAAGATGAAGCCTAAGAGCCTCGTCCAGGAGCTGGCGGATTGGGAAGATGACGCGGACAGCGATCGCCACGAGTCATCCACCCCGGGCGCGGCGAACTCCAAGGAATCGAGCAACGAGGAATCCAAGGCGGGGTCACGCGTTGGGAGTGACGAGCAGCCCCCCGCAAAGAAACTGGACGTCACGACCATGAAGCCCGGACCAGGCATGGGCAAGGGTCCAATGGGAGGTCTTTTCACGATGGTCCATTCGACGGCCGTGGCTCAGGAGAGGTTCTCCTGGGAATCATCCTCCTCGTCCTCGTCCGACGTAAATATTGACGAGGTGGATGGTGTCGTCGGGGAGGACATCGCCGATGAAACTCTGCGGAAGGATGCGCCGGCGACGGAGACGTCCTCGTGGCCCGAGGCCTTGCCAAGACCGGTGTCGCACCAGGATCGTGCCCAGCTTCACCCATGCCGACATCGGAGACCCCACTTCATCCGACAGTTGCTCACTCATCGGGGCACGACATCGCCCCGGTACCATCTCCCCGCGCCGTGGCAACAGAGGGAGCCCCTGAGCCTCATCCCTCTGGTGCGATGGTTACAGTTCTGTCTTCTTCCTTAACCCCGAAGGACAAGTCCAAGTGTCGGGGGTCTCTCGACTCGACGCTCCAGCCTTCTTGCCCCCACGTGGCGCTGTCTGGTCGACTCGGCCTGGACCTCCTTGCCGTTTCGCCCCGGGAGTTCGAGCCCGTGAGCCACTCCGGGGCGAGGCTGTCCGAGATGGATGTGGTGTCAAGCTTCGTCGAGATGATGGCCTCCCAAATTGGGGCGGCCGCTCGGGCCGCCGCGCTAAAGATAATTCCGGATCGCCTTTCCATTTCGTCGTTAGTAGTGTACTGAAATCTTTTGTTTCAGTGCGTGTTCACCACGGAGAAGCTTTCCCTCCTAGAAGCACGGGCGGCTGACCTCGAGGGCCCCCTGGCCAAAGAGCGGGCCCAAACCGCCGACGTTCTGGTGGTCCTGGATGCCGAGGCCAAGAAGACGATCGCGCTCGAAGCACGCCTCAAGGACAAGGTGGGCAAGGTGGATCTCCTCAAGGCCAAACTTCAAGATGTCGAGGACCGCGCCGCTTGTGCCGAGGAGGTGCTTGCCGCCAAGCGGGGAAGGGCGAGGCGATGAACAAGCGGGCCATGGAAGTGGAGGCTGCACTCTCTTCCGAGCGGGGGAAGGCCGAGGCTGTAGCCGCACTGCTTGCTACAGAGAAGGGCAAGGCTGATGCGGCCTAGAAAGCGGTCACCAAACTCCAAGACGATCTTTCGCTGGTGCACGAGAGGGTTGGTCACTTCGCCGACCGAGATTCCCAGGCCTTCTGGCTCATCACGCCCTTGTGCTATGCAGCGGGCCTGGCGGCCGAGGTAGTGGGTCTCGACGTCACCGCCTTCAGCTCCGATGATGCAGAGACGAGGGTCGTGGAGGGCATCCAATGGGCGATACGGGTCTGCCACGACGCCCACCTCGCCAGCTTCGTCTTCACCCAGGACAACGCTAGGGCCTCTGTGGAGCTCATGCTCAGTTGCTCCTACCTGGCGACTTGCTCCGAACCCTCCGTCTTCTCGGCCCCGGGCTGCGTCGCCCCGAAGACCTCCGAGGTGGTTGCGGTCCGGGACAAGTTTAAGGGCGAGGCTGACGCCTTCATGACTTCAGTCTGGAGTTCCTGCAAGAAGGGGCAGAAGTACGCCGAGGGGATCCAGAAGTCGCGGAGGAAGTCGGCCGCCGGGGGAAGCCCAAAAGCACAGAAGGAACTTCGGGGGGAGGTCCTGCCGCGTCGTCCCAGCAGCCAAAGGTCTAGAGCCCGCCTCGGACGCCGGTTAAAATTTTCTGAAGTCTTACTTTGCTGTCACTGCGTCGATGCTACCTCGCCGTGTGTGGTGTTTTTGTGGACTCGCCTTGTGGTGTGATACTATATTTATGTTAAGTTGTGATGTTTTATTCCATTATGCTTTGTTGCAGAGGGCGCCTTCACAATAAAAGTCGCCCGCTGGGCAAGGTGGGTCTCGTCCCCTCGTGGCTATGTCGCATAAGCACTATTCGCCCGCTCCGTTGGTCGCGCGGGAGGAGCGCTGCGTACTTGGGGAGACGGTCAAGGAAGGCCATGTTTCGGTGACGGTCGAAGCTCACGGGGGCGGCCTGCTCGCCTCGGTCGGCGAGGAGGCTGGGGAGGGCGTCCCAGCAATAGGCCAACGCGCTGGGGATGACCTATTCCTCCTGGCCTTCGCCGTCGACCTGGCCGACGGCGGCGACACTTAGGTCGTCTGATTTTCTTATGTTGCCCAGTGCTAGCGCTGTTCCGATGTCTCGTGTCCTAGCCTGGGACTTTGTTGTTTTTACTATTGCACCGGTTGCGATTGTTGTAATTTTATCTCGGGGAGGGAGCACTATATCTTCCTCCCACCAAAATAACAGGCGACCACGAAGTAGTAGTGGTCGCTTCATCCTGTAATCGTGTATGAGAACTTGAGTCGTTTATAAATTCCAGGTTCCCTTTATTCTAGCGATGTCGTTCTATCTTAACCGCGGGTGAGGTTATGAGATGTGCGAGTTAGGTGTACTATCGTGCGGCCCCGCTTAGGGCGAGGATCGCTGTGTATGGCGACGTAGTGCATTGTTCGCCATTCGTAGGGGCACTCTGCAGGGCCGAGTTGCCTCCTGAGTGTTGGGGAACATGCTACGCAAAACAAAAATTTTACCGTACACGAACCAAACCAAATCCACTATCGAGGTGTAGGCAACGATATCATACCTTTGCCGATCATGTCAATGCAGCGGAGAAGTTGACGATGTCGATGAAGTCCGCAGACTCCCGCAGATAGGTTATACCTCTCAGCCGCGAGAGTGATCTCCTCACGAATAGTTCACCCGATCGAGCGCCGAAGTGTACGACGTCACCGAGGTATCCACGCGTACCGGATCAGCGACACCGTGGTAATGTGTGGACCAGCACACAAGAACAGCGGGGATCTACGAGAAGGAGAAGCAGCAGTGCGCCGGCAGCTGAACTAGATCCAATCTAGAAGAGAGATGAAGAGGAGGCTACGGCCCATCTAGAGGTGGTGGCTGCCTAGGGTTTCGGCCAAGGGGCTAGGGCTGCCTTTGGGGCTGCTTGGGATGCCCTTTGAGGTGCCCTGCCCCTCTATTTAAAGAGGGTGAGGCAGCTCTCCCTGGGAAGGTGGAGTTCTACTCCAGCAGGAACTCCCTGATGGAGTTGGAGTCCAACTCCACCAGAACCTTCTAGAACCTTCTAGAACTTTTGGAACCTTCTAGAACCTTTTAGAACTTTTGGTACCTTTTAGAACCTTCCAGAACTTTCCAGAACACTTCCGGACATCATTGGAACCATCCGGGACCTCCCGGAACACTTTCGAGATCATCCGAAACACTTTCGGAACCCTTCTCTCTTGTTCTCCATAAATTGTAGCATTCCTAAATGTCGCTAAAACGTTAAGCGTGTGACCCTATAGGTTCGAGTATATGTGGACATGTCCGGAACACCTTCCGGTCAATAATCGTCAGCGGGATCTGGACACCCATAACAACTCCCACATATCATCGAAGATCTTTATCGAGCGAACCTCGTATTACCGCATATCATCCTTTTGCTTCACGATACATTACACAACCCGAGGCGAGACTTTTATGGTATCCCTGTGATCAACTCCTTGATCACTCACTACTGCAGAATAGGCTACCAGTGACGGGCCTTAAAAGCCCATTAGTGACGAGCGGGCCGGCCCGTCACTGGTAACTCGTCACTGGTAATGGGATACCAGTGACGGGCTCTAAATTCCGCTCGTCACTGGTAGCCCATTACTAGTGACGTGCACTTCATTTCCGCCCGCCACTAATATTTATATACTAGTGACGAGCTCTCTCGTTGTGCTCGTCACTAGTAACGTTTTCAGGATTTAAAAAAATTACACAGTATTTCAGCACATTTACATTAATTACAAATACACATACATACAGTAATATACATTGACTCCTTGAGATACATCTGTTCGAATTGCTGCAATCTTGACACTTGTTCCCCACCCAATAACTAATACTGTATCATCCTATGTATGCAAACATCAATCAGTGTGCAGCATGTACAGTTTCCATGAAGCACATAACAAAAAATAAAATGTTACAAGTCTGTTCTACGATTATATGCTAACAGCAGGTGATATATCCTTATTGCTCGAAACATTGATGCCCAAGGAAATGTTAATATTCTTAGCTGCGGAAACATTGCCATCTTACTTGCGAAGAGATTATCTTCTGCAGAATATAGGTGAGCATAATGCACCTGGCTTTCTTTAGTGGCTCCAGTAATCACAGACGAGACGTTGGGCTAACGAAACACCAAGTTCAGAAGCAATAGTTTTTAGACAGGTTCTGGAAAGAGAAACAAAACTCTCGTTTTAGTATCATTTTAAAAGTACACATCGGATAGGGAGGCAGATTTCATAAGCCCTACTCAGAATGGATCAACTATTGCAGACATACGAGTTAAATCAGCATAAGAAACAAAAATGCAGACCTCGTACTAGTAGCTAGGTCTTTTTTTTGTGTGAAGGATTTCTTGTAAGGAGGGGACATAGATATTCTGTTAAGAAGAAAAGCAGGAATACGGGTATGTAATACAGGGACAACATTTCCAAAATTACCTTGTAATTTTCTAGGGCAAACCTACTTCAACAGGTATATTTCCTTTGCTATATTTTCCAGTGAGGTACTGTAAATCCAAATTGTGACTCAGTTCTTGTGACAAAATCATACAAACAGCTGCATACATCAATAAACTGTTTTCACAAATTTTCTGCAAAGACACATTGGTGATAAAAGCAGGGACATACTGCTCAGCTGAATACCAACAATAGTTTAGTGCAAGACAAGAAACAAACTACAATGAACAGGGGGCACGGGCACTCACAGTTGGGGGGGGTGGGGTTGGTTGCCGCTGACATGGGAGGGTAGGAAAGTGGAAGATCGAAGCGCCGGACTAGCACCAGCACCGCTCGTCAAAGATCCGAGCTCCAAGAAGACGAGCAGCACCGCCACAGTGTCGCTAAGGTCAGAGGAGATGACCGTGCCATCAATTTGGTCGGTGCGTACCAGTGCGAGGTCGATCTCTGTCGGACGGGATGACAACGGCCTCGATCTGGTTGGAGGGGAAGACGACGGCCTCGATCTAGTCAAACAGGTCGACCGTGGCCTCGATCTAGTCGGAGTGGAAGATGGGGGGCTTGATTCGGACGGTGCTCTCACCTTGGCCGCAGGTGGTGGTGGTGGCCGTGGTCGCGCGCCACCGCACGCACCGGATCTTGGCGGGATCCAGCAGCGCCGACCCTTCCCGTGGCGCACAGAGGGCAGCGACACAGCGGGCGCATGGAGGGCAGCGACACGGTGGCGGGGCGCTCGCGGAGGGCGGCGACGGGGTGGTGCGCGGAGGGCAGCGACGGGAGGCGCGCGAAGGGCGGCGACGGGGCAGCGTGCGGAGGGCGGCAAGCGGCGGCGCGGGGCTGCTAGGGCAGGGGCACGGGGCGGCGCGAGGCTGCTAGGGCAAGGGCTGCGGGCTGAGGGCGGCGGGGGCGGCGGGCTGAGGGCGGCGGCCGGGGCGGCGGGCTGAGAGCGGCGGCGCAGCTAGGGCACGAGGGCAGGCCGGCAGGGAGATTGGGGGAATCGGGTTAAGGGGCTTCGGCTTGGGGGCCTAATTGGCCAACCAAAGACTAACAGGCTCGCTGCTACTAGTGACGGGCGCCTCTTCCTGCACGTCACTGGTATAAAACGTACCGGTGACGAGCGCGAATATTTGCCCGCCACTGGTAACCTGGCCCGGAGGCAGCCATGAGGAGAACTTACCAGTGACGGGCGCAACAGCAGGCCCGTCACTGGTATACCTCATACCAGTGACGAGCTCGATTTGAGCCCGCCACTGGTAATTGCTGAGTTACCAGTGACGAGCAGGAAAGCCAGCCCGTCACTGGTAAAACTTTACCAGTGACGAGCGTCTTTTTGCACCCGTCACTGGTAAGTTTTTCGGTTACCAATGACGAGCATTTTTGGTGCTCGTCACTGGTAAAGTGGCGCCTATAGCTGTTTCTGCAGTAGTGACTATACCTAGTTATCCTCCTTACCGGTTTGTACTCTTTTCTCGTTTCCGTATTCCGGTGTCCCCGTGACTAACCCTTTAGTCACAATACCTGGCCAGGCGATGCTGGACACCGTAATACCGAGTGGGCCCAGAGTGTATCTTTCCATCGCCAGATGGGCAAATCCCAGTCTTGACATATCTTGAACCACGATATACTTTCTGGTGTACCTGAAAGTCACCTTTATAATTACCCAGTTACGGAGTAACGTTTGATGACCCCAAAGCAACCATCCGGTATCTATTCTCATGGTCTAAGGACGCAAGTAAATGTTAACACATAATGAGAAGATACTGACAACATATTGACGAAGTGATCTCGCAGTATCTCATAAGGGGGTCTATCCAACACCATTGTTACCCTAACAATGTGTTCCCATTATTGCCGGCATCCTTGTTACATTAACAATGTCCATGATCAGGAAAACAAGACCATCAACAATACATGAGCTAGTTTAGAGGCCTGACTAGGGATCTGAATGGTGTTTATTATTCCACACATGCAATTAGGTTTTCCTCTAAATCTCATATCCAAGAACCAATGCAATTCTAGCATAGAACATAAACTTAATCATGAACATGAAAATAGAATAATAACAACTTTATTATTGCCTCTAGGGCATATTTCCAACAGTCTCCCACTTGTACTAGAGTCAATAATCTAGCCAATGCTTAAGCTCCTAACACCTATGGCATTCTGGTGTTTCTCATGCTTTGCTTGTGGTAGAGGTTTCGTCAACGGATCTGACACATTCAGGTCCGTGTGTATTTTGCATATCTTTACGTCTCCACGCTCCACCAATTCACAAATGATGTGGAATCGGCGTTGTATATGTTTGGACTTCTGGTGGGACCTTGGCTCCTTGGCTTGAGCTATGGCGCCACTATTGTCACAATAGAGCTCCATAGGATCCAGCGCGCTCGGAACCACACCAAGCTCGGTGACGAACTTCTTAATCCAAACGCCCTCCTTTGCCGCTTCCGAAGCGGCGATATACTCAGCCTCCGTTGTAGAATCCGCCACAGTGTTCTGCTTGGAACTCTTCCAGCTCACTGCACCACCGTTCAGTGTACACACAAAGCCTGACTGAGATCAAAAATCATCCGGATCTGTGACAAAGCTAGCGTCGGTGTAACCCTTTACAACGAGCTCTTTGTCACCACCGTATACGAGAAACATTTCCTTAGTCCTCTTCAGGTACTTAAGGATATTTTTCACTGCTATCCAATGATCATGACCTGGATCACTCTGATATCTGCTCGTAACACTTAGAGCATAGGACACATCTGGTCGTGTACATATCATGGCGTACATGATTGATCCAATCGCGGATGCGTATGGAATCTTATTCATGCGTTCTCGCTCATCAGTTGTCGAAGGACACTGATTCTTGCTCAAACTTTTCCCATGTGACATCGGCAAGAACCCTTTCTTGGCGTTTTCCATACTGAACCTCTTCAATACTTTATCTATATATGTACTCTGGCTTAGCCCTATTAGGCGCTTTGATCTATCTCTATAGATCTTTATACCTAATATGTATGCTGCCTCGCCTAAGTCTTAATATTGTCAAGAAAAGATACATCATTCCCAATCAACAATATGTCATCCACATAGAGTATTAGAAATGCTATTGCGCTCCCACTTACTTTCTTGTAAACACAAGCCTCTTCGTAGTTCCTGATGAAGCCAAACCCTTTGACCACTTCATCAAAGCGAAGATTCCAACTCCGTGATGCTTGCTGCAGTCCATAGATGGATCTCTGAAGTTTGCATACCTTTCCAGCATCCTTTGGATTGACAAAACCCTCGGGCTGTATCATATACACGTCCTCGGTTAGCTTTCCATTCAGGAATGCTGTTTTGACATCCATTTGCCATATCTCATAATCAAAATATGCAGCAATCGCTAGAAGAATCCGAACAGACTTAAGCATCGCTACGGAAGAGAATGTCTCGTCGTACGTAGTCAACTCCTTGAACTTGTCGGAAACCCTTTGCGACTAGTCGAGCCTTATAGATGTATACATTCCCATCCGCGTCTGTTTTCTTTTTATAGATCCATTTACATTCGATAGGCTTCATGCCTTCAGGAGGGTCCACCAAGTTCCAAACTTGGTTCTCGTACATGGATTCCATCTCGGATTTTATGGCGTCTAGCCATTTAATGGAGTCAGGGCCCATCATTGCTTCCGTATAGGTCGCAGGTTCATCGTTGTCTAACAACAATACCTCGTCCGAAAACCACTGTGGTTTCGTGCGAATCCTGCCAGACCTTCGTGGTTCAGCTGCTGGCTCGACCGAAGTCTCTACATCATATGCAGGGGCTTCCGTGAAGGCAATGAAGTAGAGGAATCCACCGCGTGCAGCTATACTCATTGGACCACATACATCCGTATGTATGATCTCCAATAAGTCAGTCGCCCGTTCTACGTGGCCCGTGAACGGTGTTTTAGTCATTTTTCCCATTAGACAAGGCTCGCAAGTGTCAAATGATTCATAATCAAATGACTCCAAAAGTCCATCACAATGGAGTTTCTTCATGCGCTTCTTTCCAATATGACCCAAACGGCAGTGCCACAAATAAGTGGAATTCAAATCGTTTGTCTTGCGACGTTTAGCGTCAGTGTTATGGACGTGTGTATTACCGTCAAGATTCATAATTGTCGACGATCGGTGAATCGGTGATCTTACGGTACTCGTGGAATGATGATTACTGGGGGGTAGGGGCCTCTAGGGCCCAAGTGCCAGGAGCTCTGACAGTAGGGGACAGCCGTTTTTATACAGGTTCAGGCCTCCCTCAGGATAATAACCCTACGTCCTGTTGCTATATATTGATGGAGAACACGCTTTACAATGGGCGGTGTATGTTAGTGGCTACCCTAGACCTAATCGTAGACTAATCTATGCTAAACCGCCGGGCTCGACTCCTTCGAGGCAGCGGGTCTTCTAGGGCTTCGCCTCCTGAGATCCTATGCTGCTGGTGCTGCGACTGGATTGATCTGTTGGACCTCCCCTCCCCTATGAGGTTGCTGATCCTTATATAGGGGGTTCCCAGGGTCGTACTGGACGTGGACTTACGCCCGAGTAGGACTCTGATCTCCTTAAATGTCGGGATTGACTTCCTAGTTTAAGGGGAGTCTTCCCTTCCTGAGAGGGGTTACTTTGTCGTCCAGGGATCCTTACCGGGTACGCTATACCTTCCTAAAGTCCCGGGATTCGGTATACGGATACCCCTAATACGCGGGATACCGTACTATTCATCATCAAGCCCCCCATCAATACGTGAAGGGAGGTCATAATGGTTCTGTTGGAAATCTGCCCTTATCGGGGAGGAAACTCCGAGTAGGCGATCCGAGTAGTCCTTGTCGGCGACTTCCCCGAGTAGGCTCAATCCCTACCGAGTAGTCGTGAAAGCTTTATCGGAATAGTCCTTTGGAAAATCCAGAATACTTTTCTGATCTGATCTGATCCGTCAATCACGGACACGCTTTCGTGCTCACCTAGAACAGCAATACGGAGTCTGGCCAACTCCTCGTTGTTGGCACTATGTGTAGTACGAGACCATCCTCAAGTCCCGATAGTTCTAGATTTACTGTCATGGTTCGGCACAATATCGTTAGGCATTTCAGAGGAAAGGTCCATGCCTTGATAGCCATGCATAACGACCCCTCCCTTCCACCTCCCAATGGATCCCCATTTTAAGGCCGCTAGCCTTGATGCCTACGAACCATCCATGTTTCCTTCCTCCCTCTAATACTATAAGTGACATGTTCCAAGCCCGAACCGGAACGCGAAGCCCCTTATGTGTGGTGCCCGATGGACTCTATCACCTCCTAATCCTCACCACCCAGTTAATTGCAAGAATATCTACCTTCTTGTTTTTACTGAGAAAAATACAACAAAGATTCTAGAGAATCTAGCTTAACAGCCAAACCAAGAATGTTTCGCACCGTAATTCACCCTAGACCCCATACGAAGGATGGTATAGAGAAAGCGGAGGTAGGGAAGTCGAACGAATGACCAAATAAAACAGAGAGGTAAACAGCAGAAGAAATGGATAGATATACCTAATAGCACCAATCTGTCGGTGCAGTGGCAAGTTTCGAAGATCAAAAAGACACAGCCGCCCATTAAGGTTGCCCTCTGCGTTATCCTAGCTACCCAAGGTCTTCAAAGATCTTAGTTGGAACCTGGAAAGCTTTTCAGATGCCCCACTCCTACTCCCGATCTTCCTCCCTAAGTAATCATAAACAGATACTTCGATTGCTTTGAAGTCACTACCCTCGCTATCTCGTCAGCCTTGTTGGACCAGAGATTGTTGGTCATAATGGCCCCTCTCACTCAAATCCACGATCTTGAATTCTAAATTTGCAGGACTGACAAGGTCCTCGCACTCCTCCTACTTCCCCAGAATACGGTTATTATTGAAAATAATAACTTGATCTGGTCTTCTCTTTCCAGAACTGGTGTAGAAGTTAAATAGGGATCCCACGACTTGCCATCAGCAACGCAAGGACCTAATCTTCCATGAAACACATGGATCCCCGCTATCCACCTATTCAAGTAGCATAAAGATGTACCAAACCTTCATTGTCATTTTGAAGGACCCAAGTGAACGGAAACCTACCCAGTTTGTTACAAAGTGCGACTTAGGTCACCTGGTCAAGGTTGAGCATCAGAGACCAGCAGGCGTGTTGTAACCCCTCCTTAACCCCACGATGGAAGAACGACAGAAAGGTCTCTTGACCGAATGGAGCACAAAACCTGAAAGCATACCGTCTAGCTCTCCCAAATCTGAGGGAGCAACCACACCGAAGATGAAGCTAAGTGGGAAGCATGAAGATTGGCTCAGGACCGAGCCCCCAGCCTTGTTTGCCGAACGTTAGAGATCTTGGGTCGAGATCTTTTTAAGGGGGGGTAGGTTTTGTAATACCCAGATTCGATAATTAGGGTTTGCCTCGCCTTCATGCATACATGTCATCATCTTCCTGCATGAAAACACCCACCTTATTTAAACTAAGATAAAGTACGACGAGACTTTATAGAATATGTGCATATCTCATCTCCGGTGGGAACATTCACAAACACCAATCAACTTATTGGAAGTATCGGGTAGCAACTCTACCATTAGCATAGGGAGTGATCAGTGACCCCGTCGATGGATCACCATATACGAACCTTTCCTCTCTTCCTCTCGGACTCCTTATCCCGAGCCCTCCTGCATCGTCACTTAAACTTAGGGTTAGAAAGCAATTGGGAGAAGGAGGACTACGTCGTAATATGTCGACCAGGTCAAGTCCCTGTGGATGAAAAGTTGCAACCCCATATCGTTTAGCCTCGATTATGTAAACCCTAGTCCCACCTACATGTTAGAGGTTTCGGAACGGTTTAGGACTCAGTTGCATGTCAGGTCTACTTCGAAGTCCTACTTGAAGTTTGACTTGAAGTGGAGTCAACCCTACGCTAAGAGTCACATGAAATGACAACTTGATCGAAACGTCCGAGTGCAAACCCTAAACCGTCGAAAACTAGGGTTAAGCAATTGGGCAAGTTAAGTTACATAAAATCCCGTCGAATCTTGGGAATAGCCAACCATATAAACATGCTAGCTCCATGCAAAATTTCAATAGCTTTGGAGAAGTTTAAAACCTAATTGGAGTTTCAACGTCGAATTAGGTCAAACCCGATGATTGAACTAAGGACCCATTCAAACAAGCTCCAAATTGCTTCCAAACTCTACAGTAGCTCAAAAATAATGTTTATAAGGTCCTGTAAAAATTTCAGACCTTTTGGAGCAACATTTGCACATGAAATGACGCCGGGATCAGCTCAGGTATTAAAGAAATAGAAAAAGAAAAGAAATTCGGAAAAAGGACTCAGGCCGAGGCCCACTCGGCCGGCCCACGAGCCAGCCCGCCAGCCTCTTCCCGCCTTCTCCCTCCCCCCTTTCCGCCTTCTCCGCGCGGAAACGCCCCCGAGGACCGTGCGCCTTCGCCCGCTCCCGCAACCGCTGTGTGGGGCCCGCCTGCCAGGCCGCCCCCGCCACGTCTCCTTCACCCGTACGCCGGCGAGGGCGGTGCCCCTCCCGACCGGCGCTGTCCGAAGCCCGCCGCCGCCCCATAAATACCCGTCCCGACCACGCCTCGCTCTCCTCCTCCTCCCCTAATCCCCAAAACCCTAGATCCGTTCCCTGGAGCTCCTCACCGTAGTCGTCTTCCCCGCCTCCGGTGACGCCTCCGGTGACGCCTCCGGCGAGCCCGTGCGGCAACTCGGGCCTTTCCCCGAGCTCTTTTCTTGCTTACCGAGCTTCCCTCTGCTCCCTTCTCACTTCTCCTCCCCTCCATTTCCTGCAGATCCGAGCTAGAGGTCCTCGTCGTCGCAGCTCCGGTCGCCGCCGTCATCTTCCTCGCCGCCGGCTCATCTCCGGCCACCCCAGCCCTCCAGAGCCCCTCCATCAACCCCGGGGTAAGCTCTCCTTCATTTCCCTTCCCTCAGCTCCGCTGGTTGGGCACCGTAGCGTCCCCGAGCCGTCTCCGGTGAGCCTTCCGGCGAGGCACCGCCGTCGAGCTCCTTCTGTGGCCGCCGGACCGAAGAGAGAAGAGAGGGAGTGGGCGCGTGTGAGAGAGAGAGTAGGCATGGGGTAGAGCCAACGCGTGGCAGCTCGGGACTGGCTGGCCGAATCCAGTCAGCCCTGTCCCGGGCCCACATGTAAGCCGGATGGATTTAGTGTTAGGTTTTCTTGGGCGAGTTTAGCTCGGGTGCGTGTAGGAATTGGGTTTGGGCGTTGGGTAGCCGTCGGGTAGCTTTAGCAATTAAGTCCACGTCCAGTTAGGGTTAGGGTTTTGAGTATTTTTCCGATGAACTTCGATAGGCCATAACTTTTGAACCGTAAGTCCGATTCCAACGAATTTTATATGTCTGGAAAGCTCTCGGAATTTTCTACAATCTAGGTGAATCAAAAGTTTGTTTTGAGCACATTCACAATAGGTTATTTAGGGTTTTGTTATTCCCCATTATCGTGAATCGACCAAAACCCTAACTCGACGGTCGTAACCCTAACCTGCACGAATCCAATTCCATGGCACTCCTACCTCGTATTACTTGCGTATTACCACCATTCGAACACCCTTGCCATGCCCCACCACTAATGGCGTAGACCTAATTCACCGAAGCACCCCAAACCTGCCCTACCTGCATGCTTAGCGTTCCATGCCTCCTCCACCAATTCAAGTTGAAATAATGCACCTCGTTGAAGTTCCTCGACACCCATGTAACATTGAAGGAACATGCGTCTACCTTAGCTACCGTAGATCCAATTCGAGCGAGTCCAGTCACGATGGTCTTAATTCATGAAGCCCTTTATTAATAAGAGCGTTCCAAAAACATTGTCATACACAACAAATTGCAGTTTCCCCCACCTTTTGCTCTAACTCGAAGTTACACCAGTTAGCACGCATGCACGATAGCTTCCACAATGTAACCCTAACTCCAATACCGTATGAACCTTAACATGCACTTTTGGTAGGACCAGTACCTAGGTTCCTCATATCTCACCCACTAAAACACCCGCTAGTTCCTATTATCTCATATCGGCACAAAACCCTAATTCAACAGATCGTAGCTCCGACTCATGGGAGTTACAAGTGCTTTGAACCTATGCTCTGCCTTACTTTCACAACACCAACCTATCCAACCTCGTCACTCTTTTCGCCACTAATGGCGTTAACCCTAAATACTGGCTACACCGTAAAAATGACATACATGCATGATAGGATAACCACAGGTCGATCAAATCTAACACCCGGATCTTGTTAGTCGACCTAGAGTTATACACATTCGCACACCACCGTAGACACTTACATCTAGCCTTATCCATTCATCATGCATACATGCTGAGTCTTATGGTTTTCGTTTACCGTTTCTTTCCGGCACTTCGAATTGTTCGCAACAGGACTCCAAGAGGTAGACCACCAGGCTCACAACCTCATGCAAGATCAAGAATTCTACAATTAAGGCAAGCAGAGCTTGTTGCATCTTTACTTTCCGTACTCTTGTGTATGCCCGATTTATGTGTACTTATCTGTGATGGTTGCTTGAATGTTGCATGTGAAATTGAGCACACTAGTATATGTAGGATGTGTCTTAGGATGAGAACATCTGATGGCTCTTCAACTAAATTGTTAAGTGAGTTGTGAGAGCCGAGAGCGTGCACAATGGGTACGGTTGGTGTTCATCGTAGTTTCATGGCGACCCAGGAGTAAGTAGAGTTTTGTCGTCACACCAACCCTATCTTCAGCGTGTCACCATCCCTTATCACACGGGAACGTTAGCGAGAACCAACGCTGAGGATAGCTGGGGTAAGCCTCCATGCACTTTGGAGGCTCATGACCTCCAAACTGTTATGCACTCACTATGCCTGCAGTGGTTGAGTTGTCGGTAGCGGTTCGAGAGATTAAAATGAACATGTGTGGATGTTGGATCAATTTGGATTTGATTTAGGGGCTGCCCTAATTGAATTGGATGATGCTTACTGGATTGATTTGGATTGGACTCATGGACTACCCCAATGGATTTGGATTTGCTGATTTGATCTCGTGGTGAATTGGTTGCGATATGTGTGTATCCTGAGTTAGTCTGTTACTTAGCCTGTCCTTATTTCATCTTGTTAAGGTTGTGTTATTAACTTATATATTGTTACTCTGAGAAGCATTCATGTTTAATTGTTGCTATACTAGTATGCGTAGGACATTTAATCAAGCACGAATAAGTCTTGCGAGTACGTTTGTACTCACCTAGGTTATTCCTAGAGCTTGCAGGTGAGCCGGTGGTCGAAGATTATTTCGATGATGCCTGAACTTGTGTTTTCCTCGGTAGTGTTCGACTCATGGGATAGGATGTAGTTTTTGTTCAGCGGCCACTATGCCGCTGTGGGACTCACTTACTGTTCTTCCGCTGCTGTTTAATTACTCCGTACTCGGATATGTTTTCGGATATGACCGACTGATGTAATATGTTGTCCCATCGTGGACTGTTATTAGTAATATCGTATTGTAGAGCTTTGTGATGATATCCGAGTTGTTAGATCAGGCTGCCCCTGCACAATGCGTGAATGATATGAAGTGTATGGGTATGCCGTGAAGAGTCGAAGCCGTACCTCTTTCTACTAAGTCGAGCAGGTGTTGGTTGAGTGACCCGCTGGCTGAGATGCTGTGCCGGCAAGGCAGGGTGTGGGCGTGTTCTACCGGGCTTTCGAGCGACCCACTAGCTTCCGAGCTAGGTCAGGGTGTGGGTAGAACCACCGGGCTCCTCTGACCTTGCTTGTCGTGGTAGGATTCGGGAACGATTCTGAACCTTCACCGGATCATGGAATCGTATGTGGTTCTGGGAAGATTGGTCGCTTCCGGCCGGCTCGCACGTGGCAGGTGTCGGATCGTTCCGCCTTGGTGCGTACGGCGCAGGTACCGTGCCACCGGGCTGACGAGTCCTTTGGTCCTTGGCGACTTCGCGTTCCCCTAATCATATGCAATTCCGGGTCCGTGACAGTGATGAAGAATCTTTTCTCTCTCTGCGCCATTGCGCCGGTAACGTGTGCTGAACCATGGCGCGTTCGCCTGGGTCGTGGGTTGCCAGACCCTTTTTTCCCGTGAAGCGCCCTGTAATCGAAAAAAGCAACTGTCCACATTAAATGCGATGGAACTGATCGTGCCGAAAACCGCGCTCGGCTCCGGCGAAAGTTTAAATCTTTAGGAGTCCAAGAATCGGGGTTTTGCCCGCATCGTCTTTTTGCCTCCTAGCCTTCTTGCTCCCTTCACCTTCTTCCTCGCGCCCTTGCAAACCCTCGCCTCCACACTCTCCCGGTCGATCGGCGAAAATGGGCAAGAAAGGCACCGTGAAGAAGTCTCCCGAGCCCGCAAAGGAATCGGGGAAAGCTTCGGGGGAACCGACCACCGCCATCCCTGAGTTCGAGGCCTCGGTGATGGATTCCTCCGCCCTGGAGAAGCTCGTATCGGATGAGTTGATTCTCCTGGAGGTGTTCGTGCCTTTCCGGGAGGCCGTGAAGGAGACGGTCCCCAGCCCTGATACGGACTGGACCGTCGTCTTCGTGGACTTCTTCAGGTGTGGATTTCAATTCCCACCTTCGTCTTTCTTCCTCCTCGCACTCCAGTTCTACGGGATCGAGTTGATTCATCTCAACCCGAACTCAGTCCTAATGCTGGCGGTCTTCGCGCATTTATGCGAAGCCTACCTTGGCATTAGGCCGAGCCTGGAGCTCTGGAGGTACTTCTACAACCTCCGCCGGATGAAGGGCAGCGGCGCAGGAGTCGTCGGTGGCGCCAGATTCTGTCTTCGAGAAGGGAGGAAGGATGCCTACATTGCTTCCTCTTGGAAATCTTCGTGGTCAGGCTGGCATGCTCGGTGGTTCTACTGCCAGCCCCCAGCGAATTCTGGGATCTCCTACCGCGGACTCGCCCCTCTTCCGGACAAGAGCTGGGGGAGGCCCTGAAGGAGACTAGGCACCTCACGGCGCTCGTCCACGACATCGCCAATCTCGCCGCCAAAGGCTTGACGGCGTGGGATGTCGCGGAGGATTTCCTTCGACGCCGGATAAGCCCTCTTCGGTCGAGGGTTGAGCCGGCCTGGGTGATCCTAAAGAACCAAGACCAGACAAGGGACTTCGACATGGGTAAGTACTACGACCTCCTCCGTGCCAATTCAATTGACAAGACTCCTCACGTACTTCTGCCTTGTCGTGCCATGCAGAGTTGTCCCCGGGGGAGCTTCAGAGTAGGTTGAACAACCTATTCGAGCAATCCCCCCAAGGCGAGCGTACAGATGTGCCCCTGCCTCTTCTGAAGCAGAGTCCGGATAGCCGACGGGAAGTATTCTCGGTGAGTTATCCACCTTATCTCCTTGTCTAGCTTGGGTTCATCCGAGTAGCCTTACAGAAGGCCCTCGGGCTTCTTCTTCCGCAGCGCGTAGGCCGCGGGGGGTCCTGACTCGGAGGCCGAAAGAGCTGGCGCTCCTGCTCAGGATGATGACATTGAGATGTTCGACATGGCCCCGCCGTCCTCCGAGACGAGGGAGGGAGGTCCTTCCTCAGCCGAGGTCGGGGCGGAGGTCGTCTCGTTGAGCTCTCCCGCCCTGGACCCTCAACCGCTGGTTTGAATTCTCGCCCGACTACTCTTTTCCCATATTCTTTCCCGAAGAATAAACATAGGGGTGGACGTGTCGGACAGCCCGAAGCGTGCAGCTCCCCCCCAAGGAACCGACTCCCCCTCCCACGACCGTTCTCGGGGAGGTGACCGTGGCGGACAAGGGGAAGGTGCCGCTAGCCTCCGGCAAGCGAGATTCGGGTGTCCTGGCAAGGAAGCCCCCTTCAGCAGGGAAGCGCTTGAGGTTAGTTTTTCCTTTGCCGCCTTTTTCTTTTGACTCGCTTTGCTGAAGGTTTGACTTGATTGTTTTCGGCGACTAGGGTGTCGATCCTTCCTGCCAAGACCCCGACTAGGGTGGATGTCGAGCAGCAGCCCCCGGCGCCGGAATCGGCACCGGCCCCTGTTGAGCAGCGGACCCCCGCGCCGGAGTTGTCGCCGGCCCCTACTAAGCAGCCGCAGCCCCCGGCGCTGGAGTCGGAGTCGGCCCTGGTCGAGCAGGTCGTGCCTCTGGATTTTTCGGCGCCGGAGAGTCTTAGCCTTTCCTCCTTGCTGCAGGTAATGCACGGGAGATTAGTGATAAGATAATTTTACTTTGCTCGCACTAACCTGTTCTTTTTCAGCTCGCTATCTCCCGGGTGGCTCCACTTGAGAAGGCCCAGGCGGAGCTGGACCTGGTGCGTGTAGAGTTGAGGAAGCGCCTCGACGAGTCTGAGAGATGGCGGTCGGAGAACGAGGTGCTGCAGAAGCACCTTGAGGACTCCGAGAAGTAGTGGGTGGTGGTTGAGGCTGATCTTTCGGCTTCGAAGGCGCGCCTCTCGGAAGTGGAGCCTTCCCTGCAAAGGAGTCAGTCCTACGTGGGAAAACTGGAGGGAGACCTCGAGCGGGCCTTGAGTACGCTCGAGAAGGCGCTGGGCGAAGTCGGCGTCGTTGTCCCCCCGGGCCTTGCTCCGACCAACCGCCTCGTGGATCTAGCGGCGTCTGTCACCCAGCTGAAACCCACCGTCGAGAAACTTCTCAAAGACGAGCTTTGGCAAGGTGTACGTGATGCCCTGGCCTTTGCTTTGGCTCTTCTGAGGCGCAGGCACCCGGTGTCACGGACCCGGAATAGCATATGATCAGGGGAACGCGAAGTCGCCAAGGACCGAAGGACTCGCCAACCCGGTGGCACGGTAGCTGCGCCGTACGCACCAAGGTAGAGCGATCCGACACCCGCCACATGCGAGCCGGCCGGAAGCGACCACTCTTCCCAAAACCACATACGATTCCGTAATCCGGTGAAGAGTCAGAGTCGTTCCTGAATCCTACTACGCCTAGCGAGGTCGGAGGAGCCCGGCGGTTCTACCCACACCCTAACCTAGCTCGGAAGCTAGTGGGTCACTCGAAAGCCCGGTAGAACGCCCACACCCTGCCTGGCCGGCACTGCATCTCAGCCA
>JAGXJF010005772.1:0-86516 GCA_019208055.1 Stipa capillata | reverse complement strand
GGTGAATTGGTTGGTAGTGCGATTGAAAAGCACATCAAAACTAAAGCACACAATTTTTTCATGTCAGTTATAACTTAGTGAAATGAATGCTTCAATTTTTCCTAATTCCTTCCTAGTTAGCACGACTAATCTTTCTAGTACGGATAGTACTGCTTCTACGATACCCTTTCTGACTTCAATTTCTGATTATTGTGTGTAAGCAGACGTTAGAGATAAAGCACAACGTCTCTCTTGCTCCTTGGTATAGTTTCACCCTTGCCTAATGTCTGTTGTTCTGCTCCTTGAGAGTCTGCTTGTTTACTGCAATTTGCCTGCCCTAGCCCGTACTGGTTTTTCCTCTAGTTCTTCCATCCAGTTAGTGACATAAGCTGATGCTTGATACAACCCTCAACGCAGGCCATCTTTGAGGATCACATCCATCATGTTTTTGCAATATCTCTAACATTGGTGCTTTTAGTAGTGCTATATTTCGTATCTTCCCCTGTCAATTTTCTGTTGTGATATAGCACTACAGTTGCAGGTATGCTAAAATGCTTATTTTGCAGAAATGCATGGCACAATGGTGTTACTAGCTGGTCCAGAGCGTGGTGATATCAACATTTTTCCTCGCACTGCTTTAAAGTACACACAGACTATGCAAGATGCCCTTCAAAAATTCAACTTTGAGACCTATGGCTCGAGGACATGTGATTCTCTGGCAAATTGGAATCCTGATTGCAATAGGGTTCAATCTCATAGAGGCTATTATGTGAGATTGCTATCCTGATTGGGATCTTCTGATTGCTGGTTTAGAAACTAAGACCCTTAGGCATTAGACCTGGAGAAGTCTTGTCAACATCTACAAAGGGGAGCAAGCCCACAAGCGGATATTGACGGAGTTTCAGTCACCTATGTGTATTTGTCGTCAGGTTTAGAAGATGATCAGCTACAAAGGCAGTTGAGAAAGCTGGGGTAGTAAAGTATGGGTATTCAGTAATATTTGAAATTAAACCCTTTGTTGTTCCATAGTAACACAAGGGCACTTTACTGTATCTGTAGTAAAGTATCAGTATGCAGCTATAAGGTTACTCCAGGTGATTTTTCAGACTAAAAACTCTTGCATCTTATATTTCCTAGAACTGAAAGTAAATTGGCATTGGAATTGTTTCAGGATAAAGCAGTAGTAGCTCATCCTGCCATAGTTAATAAGCTCACTGCCAAGTTACTGACCGATCAAAAGTTGTGATTGATGTAAATTTGATTACTTGGGATGGGGCTTGGACAGTCATAAATTTTTTCCCTGGCTATTATTAGAAAAGTGACTGTGACTCTTCTGACAGGCAGCAAAGTGTTCTTTCTGTTGCCTCCATGCTGGACAGCTGGACTGAAATCATCCACTATATATGTGGGATGCACCAAATTTGCATTGCAAAGGTTCAGTTGGGGTCAATTCATCTTGACATGATCTATTGTCATATAAATAAATGACACAAGTAGATGGCTAACTGATAAATTCTCCTGATGTTGATAGACATTAATCATTTTGGTTTTGGCAAATGATCTTTTCTAGGGTGCTTAGGACTATGAGGCACTTTTCTTTTTTTGCACTGAAAGATAAATCTAACATTGTACCTGTAAATTGACGGCTTTTAATTGATGTGTTCAAAGATAACTTGCGTGTGTGGGGTTCATTTTTTTGTAATAATAGTTTCTCAGCTGGATTAACTTTGAAACAGGATGTCTTAACTTCCCCACTTATCCTTGCAGTTGATGAGGCGCTTATTATAAAAAGTTTGACACACAAGAATCAATTCAGTGATAAAGGTAATATGTTTTCCTCTTTTTTTATTGAGCTGAGCATGTGATGTCATTTGTTACCTCTGGCTTCTTGAGGCGAACTATTGTGAAGAACGATATTCATCTTTGTATAATATTTTTACAAGGTTATGATTGTGAAAGTCTAGAATAATTTATATTGAACACCGGGCAATTGTTTTAACTGGCAGGAACTTCCGAATCCTGTTTATCTTTTTCAAGTATAGTCCTAAGAGAGGTGCTAAAGGAACTGGTATGAAGTTCCATAGGTGGCGTATCTCTATACAAGATGTATGGAAACAAGCTAGATGATCTTGTCTGCGTGAGGCACAAGCATGTATCTGGTTAAGACAATGTGAGACACCTGATTTTCCCTGGAGATAGCATTTGATCGTTGTAGGATAAGTTTCATGATGGTCTCGGAAGGATTTTATGCAAGAAGACCTAGATGCCTATTAAATCTACAGATTTTGGCGTACCGACGTGTAAGATTACAAGAGGCATCAGGTCCAGAGCAATGTTGTAGGTTCATCATCTTCACACAAAAAACTGTTAATTTATTACAGTAGCTGATCAGTCAGGAAGGTGTTGTGTGGAACACTGTATTAGATGTTTTCGCTTCTGACATAGCTGCAATTAGATGTGGTCTCATGTGCAGAAGGAACTAGCCATCTCTCAGTTCTGAAGTGCAGTTTTATTGTTCGCTCTTTAACTCCGAATTGCAGTTTTTGCTTTTGACAAATATTTTTCTTCATTTCAGTGTACGATATGAGTTCCGTACTTACATTGCATCGGCACATTGGCATAGAATGTAGAAACGTACCCTTGAAGGACGCATGCAACAGTTACCATTTCCTGGCTACTTCGCTGTTGCTTAATTCGTTGGTTAATCGTACTCTTTCGGCCGGACAAGTCTGTTTGCTTCGTTTCATGTTGGTAAGCATCAAATTCAGTTGGTGCATTAACACATGGCACCGCTACAAAGACGAAAGATCAACGTACTGTGGCCGCCGGTGTCGACATGGCACTCCTCGGGGGCGAAGTACTCCCTTATTTTTGTACTAGATATGGTGAATCTGAATCCTATATTAACATGCTCTCCGGTGGCAACGGAGAGTCGGTGCACACGGTGAGCAACCATTCATCTCCTAGCGTCTCGCTCTGCATGCGTCCTCGATTCCTCGCCTCGGTCGTGGTAAACGCCGGTGATTCGTATCTTACCGCATGCACTGAACGGCGCCACACGCCGACTGCTCGCCAAAATTGTACTTCGCTCGTGAAACACAAGGAATTGCTCACAGCCGGATGAATTTGTGAGTAACTTGAGATAACAATTTATGAATGTTATATTAGACACACCACGTAAACAATTTTGCTTGTGCGTGTTCACGGAAATATTAAACGGGCGCTGTTTTTCCCCAACAATTTCGCCATCTATATCATGTTCCTTGACGAATTTCATTCTTCAATCTCCATAAGAGAAGTGAAGATTCCCAAATATCGTCTATGTAACAAAATTTAAGATATATGAAGTATTTATCTACTTTTCACTCCATCAAAAACATTATCGCTCACATACAGCACATGACCTTTAGCTGTCTACAAAATCGACACGGAGAGAATCATGACATTTTTTTCAATTTTCTCAAGAATCTCACATACACATCGGCCAGCTTCTTCTCTGTCTCGGGTTCAGCTTCTGCTGCACCGGTATTGGCAGAATTATCAAGATCCATTGAGTCACCGCCAACCGCAGCTCTAGACTTCTTTTTGTGGCACCCTTCTCTTTGCCTGCAAAAAGAAGTTTTGGTGCAAGGTGAAAATTACACACAAAAAGGTGCAGTACAGAGATGATGAGGTGCTGAACAGACTTCTGGTTCCGTATGTGTTCTTGCTATTTTTCTCATAATGGCAGGTGCGCTCAAATTTGGCAAATGTCTTGTGAACAAACTCATTAGAGTTTTATAGTCAATTTCACAATGCAGGTAGTCAAAGTTGAGCATACTGCACTTGCGTAATCTCTGCATTTGACAATTAAGAATACAAAATGGATTTTACAATGCTGAGAAACCTTAACCAGAAGCAAATAGCCATTCCTTCATCTCAAGATAATTTGTCCTAAATGTATTATCCAGACATATTCAACTTTTCTAATTATTTTATCGATGTTTTTACTAGATAAATTTGAAGCTCATACAAACTATTATGAACAAATTAGCATCTTTTGCTCCTTAAATACCTATCAAGGCTTGCATGCATAGTTTAAAGGCTGAAGCATATACCTTAGAGCACCAATCAACTGGATATTTGTTCAGGTTAATTCAGACTTCGCAGTTTTATTTTTCAGCAATTGGATAACCTGCAAAGTTGCCTTAGCTAATAGATCATCTCACAAAAATGAAGCAAGCGATGCTGAAAAATAGTGACATATTAGCCATTATAAATAAATATCATCAAACAATCGTTTACAACCAATGAAAATCAAAAGAACTATAAAATGCATTCAGGCATGAGTACTTACCAATGCAAGAAATAAGACTTTTTTCTGACGCTTGCTTGACTGGAGCTCAGTTGGGACAGAAGTGCAGTATAATATAATAATGATCTTCTGTGATTAGGTTGCCAAATCTATGAAGTACATCACCTATATATCAAGACATTCGCATTTCATTTCAGCACTTTTTCCCTGGCAACAAAGAAGAGGTATATCAACACATTCACATTTATCTGCGTAATCTCTACATTTGACAACTAAGAATCCAAATTGGATTTTACAATGCTCACATACCTTAAACCAGAAGCAAATAGCCATTCCTTAGATACAGAGGAGCAAATGTAAAGGAGATGGTGGTAATTGAAAGACCAATTGAACTACGTCACGGATCATCCTGGTCTAAATTCGTACTTGGAATAATACGCATGCACTTGGAATAATATGCAAGGCAGGGTCACCACCTGGTCGACGCGATCCCCACCACCGGAACTCCGCCTCGAATCGGTTGCACATCACATTGTAGAGAAGCATCGAGTAAAACAGCACCCTGGCGCCGGCACCGACGAGCACGCGCTTCGTCCTCAGCTGCACAACCTTGCCGCTGGTCCTGGCCTCCTAATCCTCCTCTTCTACCAGCATCCAGTCACCTTCCCCCGCTCGCGAATCCTCATGCCCATCCCCTCCTCTCCTCCTCTGCCCCCAACAGCACGAGGCCCCAACCCTACACGCCAAGACGCCTCTAGGCTCCAGCTTCCCTCCTACCCTTCCAAAACCAGCAGATCTGAGGAGGCGTGGAAGGAAAGATCCGTGGATCGAGAGGGAAAGAAGAAGAGAAGCAAGCCTTACCTGGCAGCACCGATGGAGCCTCCGGTGGAGGACAGCGTCGGGAGCAGAAGGGCACGGCGCAGCGGATCCTACCCGCCCACCACCACCACGGCCGGCGGGTAGGATCCGTTGCGCCGTCGATGCCGGCCACAGGTGAAGAGGGGGAGTATAGGGCGTAGAGTGCGGGCGACATGGTGGGCGATATTGGCGCCGGTGCTGTCGCAGTGGCGCCGGTGCTGTTCTGGCGAGGCCTGTGGTGGCGGTGAGAAGATGCCGGAGCTTGTCACCGGCTGCGGCGGCAAGGTGGGGCTCGACCTCCAGTACCCGCCGGACCACCACCACAGCCTGCGAGACGCCGGGGAGCTCCAAGGGGGTCCACTGCTACCGCCGAAGAAGGGATGACGATGAGGCCGAAATGGGGAGTGAGAGGAATGGCGGTCGTCAGTACCAAGGGAGTGAGAGGAATGGGGAAATTGGGTGACATTCGATAGAATGGAAAGAGAAAAGCTGAGTGAGAGAAGAGGGATACTTGCAATGTTTCGTGCTCTGTCGGTGTAAGATTTTTACAAAGTATGATGATGATTCTACTTCCCTTAATATTTGTCTAAGTATTATTTTTTAAACAAATATATTGTCTAAGAAGATAATTCTAAAATTTATTAAGATTATATTAGAGTAGATATAACTTCAACATTTAAAAAGTAGCTCATACTTGACGAGATATATGTTAGGCAATATGACTGTATTACGTGTACTTGATTACTATTTATTAAATGATAAAATTATACTATGAGTATTATTTTTTAAGGAAACTATTATTAACATTATGACTTATAATGTTTTATATTTATAAATTTTATCGGTCGAGACGTGTGCACGTGTACGTTTACTCGTTTTGGAGAAATGAAGTTTAAATATATAGTATTTAAGTAGTATTTTGGAGAATTGTAGATGACTTAGCGGCACTGAGACAATTGCCCCTATATTAATATATCCCCACCCACCTCGCCGCAATCCCCACCCAATCAATCTCTTTCCCTTTCTCCACCGCTGCCGAGGGAGCTAGGGTTTCGTCCACCCGACCGAGCGATCGGAGAAAGCAAGCAAATCGGACATGGCGGTGGAGGGCGAGAAGAAGATGATCACGCTGAAGAGCTCAGACGGCGAGGAGTTCGAGGTGGAGGAGACGGTGGCGATGGAGTCGCAGACCATCCGCCATATGATCGAGGACGACTGCGCCGACAACGGCATCCCGCTCCCGAACGTCAACTCCAAGATCCTCTCCAAGGTCATCGAGTACTGCAACAAGCACGTCCACGCCGCTGCCGCCGCATCCAAGGCCGCCAACCCCGCTGACGGCGACGCCAATTCCGCCGCCGCCAACAACTCCACCACCGCTGCCTCGGGCGAAGACCTGAAGAACTGGGACGCCGATTTCGTCAAGGTCGACCAGGCTACCCTCTTCGACCTCATCCTGGTAATTCCCCCCTTCCCTCTCTTTCCCCCGCTTGATGTTTTCGTTTGGTAGGAATTTAGATCTGCGGTGAATTGTGATTTAAATTTGTAGATGCAGATATGGATTTTATTTGTGATAGATTGCTAACGTCTTACCCTGTGCGAACGAAGGTTGTGGTTACATAGTATTGATTACAGTACAGTAACCCGTTCCATTAGATTAGATGGCTAGATTAGAGTTCCTTAAACGTGTTCATCCTGTTAGCTGTGGAAATTGTTGCGGCTAAAGAATATATATATCAGAAAGGCATGATCTTGCGTTAGCTTTGGGAAAAATATATCTTTTATGTCGCCATCTCGTGATAATTCAATATTTCATATTCTTGCTGTGCTTATTGGTAAATCATCCTAGTTATGGCTAATGTTGTTGTTCCGTTATCTTCTCTCTGAATCTTTTAGACAACTACCATTATTCCGTGATGACACTGATTTCCCATTCGTATGAAGTTGCTTGCGAATGTTATGCTTCTAGTAGCAATACTATGTGTCATGATTAATTTGCGATGAGATGAGATACAGGAAACCAATGCCATGTCGATCTATTGTATCAAAAAATGCATCTGCTCTCTCACTTCAACTTAAGTATTGTGCTCCAAATCTTTCTGTTACACCTTGTTTTCTTGTGTAAGTGTCGTACTGTTTATCAATGCAGGTTAGGTGTGTTCACATTGCAATTGATTACAGATGGCTTAAATTTATGGTGCTAACTGTGAAGTTTTGGTTATTATTATTACCCTTTCAGAACATTTGGTCGATCACTCTTCTGTTCAACCTTGTTGTTTCTTCATCTCTTTGGACATCTATGCATCATGATTATTCTGTGTTGACTCTGGTACATATGTAGGCGGTGATAGCTAATTATCGGTCAGATGAAGTCATGAAATACAGTGCATCAACGTGTCTTCATTTATTACTTCCAAAAATATGCGCGTATGGAATAATCATATATTCCCTTGTCATATTAATTACTTTACCCTTTATATCTCATTTACTTGCATTAGATGCCTTCGAGGATGAAGCACTTAAAATCCGAATGCACTCGACATGGCAAGTGTATCGGTGCTGTTTGTAAGGACGAGTTGTAGCTGGTATTCTTTTCCTAGTTGCTAGCAGCTACATAATGTATATACCTGATCCTAAAATTATTTTCTATAGTTACACTCCACTTAGAGTGGTATCACACATTGGACATCTTACTTACAGTTCACACAATTCACTTCTGTTATGATGTAACCTAGGGGGGTGGGTTACGCAATTTGTCCTTCCATACTGATTTCTGTGCACTTTTTTTGCATTCCTAGTGTGACTCAAACATGCCTGGATGTGCGTTTTTGCAAGGTGGTCTATCCGTGTGCCTTAGCCATTGTAAATGCCATTTCTGACACCCTCCTTTGGTTTGCTTTTCCACTCAGGCTGCAAACTATCTCAACATCAAGGATTGCTGGACCTACTTGCCAGACTGTTGCTGACATGATAAAGGGCAAGACTCCTGAGGAAATCCGCAAGACCTTCAACATCAAGAATGACTTTCACCCTGAGGAGGAAGAGGAGATCCGCAGGGAGAACCAGTGGGCCTTTGAGTAGAGAAGCTTAGGTTTTATCATATTTTCCTTCGATGCTCTGCTTTTATATATGTCATAATGGTTGTAAGTATTTGGAGTCGGATGGGATTCGTGGACATGATTAGCTGGTTATGGTTTCGTGGGAAAAACTGCTGTGGTCAGTACTTCTGAACTGAATACCTCCAGTTAATACTACGACTCAGGTGGGAGTCTTTGCTGCAAGTTTAAAGTTCTACCTTTTGTAACACCAGATGCCAAAGCTCGATTTTCTGCTGCTACTCGGACTATCACTTTGCTAATGTGCCATGGCTGGATTTTAGGATTTGCTTACTGCGTGTGCAATCGCCACAAGACATCGTGCAACTTGCGCTGGTCAGAAGCTCTGGCAATCCCAGGATGTGGACCTAACACGCCTATCCGAGAGGCAGTGCTCATGGGACCAGAAAGTCACATTATTTCGTTTATTTAGCGTTTTAGACCTTGTGGCAACGTCTATTTTTAGTCAATTGGTATCGATATGAAAGAATTAACACAAAAAGTGGCGACTAGTTAACACTTCTACTGTAGACCGAATATAGAATATAAGCTGAAATCAACGACTTGCAATTAGCGTAGTTACACCTACAAGTTAGGGCAGAGTTAAGTTAACTAGTCAAAATCACTTAATTCCTCTAACCCATCATTAAGCTAACCACCCAAGAGGGGAATAACTCAAGCCAATACAACCAACTCTCATAAATTTGTTTTTTCTATTGCTAACCTCTTAATCTAGCCACACATCAATTTAGGTTAATCAGGTTAGTAGCTAAATACAAAATTAAGATTAAGCTAATCTATCCGGGTTAAGGTTAGCTAATCTAGTTAACTTAACCCCGAATCAAATACAGCCTTAATGACTTGAGAGTCATCGTGAACTTAACACCTATAACAATATAAAAAATATGAGTTAAAATATGACACTTGTTTGTAATTAGTTGTCAACTAACCTTTATTAGTTTGGTTAGTGAGCTGCTACCCAAACGGCCCTCCGTTCAAGGCTTCAAACTTCTAGTTTTTTCATTTATGTGTTCTCTTTACTTATTAAATTGTAACGTACTCCTCTCTCATGTATTGTTGGTTATACACATTAATTGTAGATTGAAGCATAAATCATGCCTCCGTAGAGTACATATCAGTTTTGGATGGATTTATTAATGTTGTCCGAGCTGATATGTTGACAAAGGAGAAGATGCAAATTCGTTGTCCATGTCGTGGCTGCAAGAATGAGGTTCTGTTGGACACGAGAAAAGAGTTACAAGCACACATGATTATAAGGGGTTTCGTAGATAGTTATACACATTGGACATGTCACGGTGAAGAGCATGATGGTGACGAGGAGGATGAAGTCAGTTCTGAATCGTCAGATGAGGATTATCAGGATATTGTCGATGGCCAAGATCATTTGCATCATATGTTGCGGGATGCGGAAGGGATGAACCCTGATGGAAGAGAATACCCTTAGTTGTCGGGCTTGCTGGAAGACTCAGAGAAACCTTTATTTTCAGATTGTAAAGCGAAGTACACAAGGTTGGTTGTCGCTCTTGAAATGCTCAACTTGAAGGCAAATAGTAATTGGTCTGATGTAAGCTTCACAAAATTGTTACGTCTGATGGCGGACATTCTTTCGGAGTGGAACGTGTTGCCAACAAGCACCTACAAGGCCAAGAAGGTTATCCGTCCTCTTGGGTTGGAAGTAGAAAAAATTCACGCATGTCTGAATGACTGCATCCTCTACTGCAAAGAGTACACGGACCTGCACGAATGTCCGGAGTGCAAGACATCCTGGTACAAGCGGGGTAATAATGAAGACGATGGGATTGACGAAGATGAGGCGCCAAAGGATCTCTTGCTGAGGTAGCGTGATATCTCCCTATCATTCGCGCTTGAAGCATTTTCTTGCTAACAAAAAGAGGTGAAAAACAGTTGCACTAGCACTCGGAGGAGCATAAGCTAGATGGAATAATGAGACACCCTGCTGATGCCGTGCAATGGAGAATGACCAATAGGGTATTGGGAGATTTCGGTAAGGAGCCGAGGAACATTAGGTTTGGAATGAGCACGGATGGATTCAATCCATTTGGTAACATGAGCAGCTGACGCACCACCTGGCCATGCTTCTTTGTATCTACAACCTTCCTCCTTGGTTGTGTATGAATTGGATTGGGAATTGCCTTATTGGAAGGTGCTAAATCTTCATCATAACATCGATGTCATGTATGTAGAGAATAATGTGTGTGATAGTATGATTGGTCTCTTATTAAACATTGAAGACAGGACAAATGATAGTGTGAAGGCACGGCTTGACATGCAAGAAATGGGTATAAGACCTGAGTTAGCACTAGTAGTGGTAGAAGAATCGGGAAAAACATACATTCTGCCAGCTTGCTACATCTGTCAAAGGCCGAGAGAAAGAATTATGTGAGTGTCTATATGGTGTTAAAGTTCTATCCGTTATTGCGCCAACGAAAGAAACTTGTTTCGATGAAAGACCTGAAACTACTTTGCATGAAGTCTCATGACTGCCATATCATGATGACACAGATCCTTCCTATCGCAATCAGAGGTATCTTGCCAGGTGAAAGGACCGAGATGCCGACTAGAGGGGGTGAATAGTTGGCATATAAAATTTTCCCTTTTTAGTCTTTTGTTTGAGTTGTCAGATTAACCTCACAAGTTAATAGTGGACAGCTGTGACATAGGTGAGTGACACAGGTAGAAACTATGTGTAAAATAACACACAGCTGTCACACAGGTGATAGACACAGGTGAAGAGATAACCTGACACAGGTGCTCTACTTAGACTAACTGTGACACAGGTGCTAAAACAGGTGAGTACAAGTGAATGAAACAGCTGAGTGACAGATGATCACACACAGGTATAAAGATAAACTAGCACAGGTGAAAAGGTAAGCACAGCAGAACAAGTCTAAGAGACACAAGCAAGCAAGAGTAAACAGATAAGCATGCAATACAGGAAGTAAAGGAGACTCAGAGGTTTTTCACCGAAGCTCCCAACTCTTTGCAGAGAAGGTACGTCTCCGTTGGAGAGACCACTCCTAAGAGCTGGCCAGCACTGAATCGTGCTTCTTCTCCGAGTACCTGATCTTTCAGGACTCTTCCTTCTTGCTTGTGGAGATCATTTTGCCTTGCAGCAGGTAGACCTCAGAACACCTTCATAAACTACTGGTTCAACCCACACAAGCTCGGGTGATACCAGCAACTCCTACACCCGTCTAGGAGCAGACAAACTCCAAGAGTAACAGATGATCCAGCAGCAATCTCTTGGAGGAACCTTTGCTCGTGCTCTAGCTCACAAACCCACTCGAACTAACTCTTAGGCCCTCGGTTCTTGTGGAGTGGTTGGAGGCTTTTGCAACGGTCGTATGTGAATCACTGATTTGAGCAAGGTTGAGGACAGAGTCCTCCCCTGGTCCCCTATATATAGGGTCCACAGGCACCTGACCGTTACCCTGTTGCCACGTAAGATTAAGTGAGCCACTGGTGTCAACCACCGGTGACACAGCTACACCCTACGCCCAACTGTACCCGGCTCAGGCAGACCGACACCTATGTCACCGGCGGTGCACACAGGTGAACCCTTAGCTGATAGCAGCACTACTCAGCCCGGTCCTGGCACATGACATGCCCTCAGCATACTTCAAACTCTAGTACCTATAAGGAGAGAACCTCCGACAGACTTCTGATTCAGCAGACCGTCTATCTATCGCAGTGTAGGTACCTTAGCATTTCTCAAGTTCTCTCCTGGTACAGAGATGTACCTGAGTCATAAAGCGGAAGGCCACCTGTGACACAGCTGTGTCACACAGGTGCCTAAAACTTCTAGGGTTTTCACACAGCTACATACTTTTGTTGCAAAGCTATTGACACAGGGCAATTGGCCTCAAAGCACCAATTCCCTTGACCAACACTCTGAGCAATGAGCAAGGTTCCCTTAGACAACTGCTACTGTTTCATCCCTCTTGATAGTACGGGTGGTTCCTATGGACTCAAAGAAACTAGCAAATCTAGGCTTCACCTGCCACCAACTGAAGTCACGGCCCTTGACACATCAAGCCACCATCACCCTGCTTGCAGCTCCCTACACAGCACCGGCTTCTTCTCAGCTGTGGCACAGCTCCCTAGCACAGCCATCTCTTTGTCCTTGAAACCACCTTGTACCCTTTTGGGTGGCCATCCTTCTCTGGATAACCCTTCTTCATGGAACCTGTAAGATCTGCTTACACTCAAATGTAAACATTAGATTCCAGTTTAGGTTGCCATTAACCATCAAAACCATGTTGGGGGCCTAGATGACCTTTCAATCTCCCCCTTTTTGGTGGTTAGTAGCAACCCAAGCTTCACACATTCAAATATATAGAATTGAAATATTGAAACATGTGAGAGTTGGTAGAATATACTCCCCCTGAATCTGTGCATAAAAGATTTGTTTGACAAGAGATGCACAGTTTACAAGTTTAATCATGGGAAGTATTTTCTGATGACTTGCATTCTTTATCAGTTTAGTATGTTGATGAATGATCAGAGCATTATATTCCTTATCAGAGCATACATATACCTCAGAGCAAGTCATATCAAACATATGTATAACAGAGCACAAAATACACAAAATATGCAAGACATTGCATCAGAGCATTTGATATGTGTATCAGAGCATGATGAACATGTATATCAGATCATACATATGTATATCAGAGCAAACTATGAATCTGAGCATTCACACATGTTTGACAGAACAAGATGTGCATTAGAGCATACCAAACATGTGTATATCAGAGCATTCCAACATATAAAAAAGAGCATAAGAATGCATAAGACATGTATCAGATCAAAAGATTTGCATAAAAGATACAATGTTATCAAGACATAAGATACACCAGAAGAACCAAGTCTTGATACATCATTTTGAAAATATTTCCCAATATGCTCTCCCCCTTAAAGCTCTCCCCCTTTTTCTTTCTCTCCCTTGCCCCTTGCGCTACAACTCTACTCTCTCTCTCTCTCTACTCTACACTCTCTCCCCCTTTGACACTAAAACACCCAAAAAGGAAGACAGGAGGAAGAGATGCTTCAAGAAGACTTGCTCTGCAGCAGCTGAAGGACCTCTGAGAGCTGATTGGACATAGCTGAGAGCTGGTTGGACATATCTAAGAGCTGAGATTGCACTTGATCCATGTTGGCTTTCAGATGAGAGACTTCTTCTCGAAGCTGGCGATTTTCTTTGCGCAGAGACGCAAGTTGAGCTGGTATGACCTTGTTTACAAAGGCTATGGCAGGGTTGCAAGAGGTGTCATCATCATCATCAGCATCAGCTGTGTCTGGCACAGGTGCAACAGCTGTGGCACCGGTGGGGACTTGGCTTTGAACAGGTGATGACCTTGGAGGAGCAGGTGGGGCAGCTGTGTGACTGCGAGATGACACAGCTGATCCAGGAGAGTCTCCAAATAATGCAGGGACTGCAACCTCATCTGGATGATCATCTGCCTGAGGTCTAATCTGGGTTTTGATAGTCTTCACAGAGAGATCAAGTGTAGAATCCAGAAGACCTGTTCTTTGAAGGATCATGTACATGATGTACGATCCATACCTCAGTTTAGCCTTTTTATCCTTCGTAACAGCATCGATCTCATGAAAAATGTATCTTGCTACATCAAAGTGCTGATTCTTGGCTATATGCACCAATATCTGTCAGGTTGCATTATAGACAGCATCTGTGTTTCCTCCTTTGGGTTGAAGAGTGACATTCAGAATCTTGATCAGATGCTTGGCAGTGATGGTTATACCCTTGAAATAGACATGATCTGAAGGGGCCTTGGCAGGGAATCTGAAATTCCTTGGGTAGAATTTCTTCTTAATTCATTAGGAACTGGTGCAAGCTTGAAAAGATTTGGCATGCCTGGTTCCAGAGGGGCATGCATTAAGCTATTGAACTCTGGAGCTGTGATTGAAAGGAGTTGACCTCTTGTCTTCCAGAGCATAACATCTTGATTCTCCTGTTCTATCCAAACTGTGGCATAGAACTCTTTGATGATCTCAGGATCATAAGCTTGCTGGAGATTGCATAAGAATTCAAGACCTGAGGCTTGGATCAGAGAAGGAACTGCTCTCAGTCTTGAATCTGTCATAGCTGACCAATCAATTGTCTTGCAATCTACAAAGCCCTTGGAGGCAAGAATCTCATGGTATATACCCCTTTGATGATCATTGTGGAATCTGGGGTCTGAGCAAGATGGAGCTATAAACTCCTGATCTTCAGAGAAGTATGGGTTTGTTGACCTCATCTTTATAAATGAACTAGGTCTCATTGAGGCAACTTTGCTCTTGGATCTCTTGGGATCACTCTTTGGCAGTTTCTTGGCAGTAGCTCTGGGAATAAATTCCATCTGATTGGCCTCAGTCCTCAGAGCATGAGAGAAGATGTAATGATATTTGTCTTCCATGTCTTCTGCTCTAACTGAGTGACTGGGAGAGCTGTCCTCATATTCTGCCACTTCTTCCTCTGCTTCTTCTTCTTCTTCTGCTGATTTGTTACTTGGAGATGGGCTCTCTCCCTGATAATCTTCATCAGAATCAGCTCTGGCTGCTCTTGGCCTTGGAGGAGTCACAGACACACCACTTCCATCATCAGATGAGCTCTCAGAGCTTTCTTCTCTTTCTTCTTGCTCAGCTGACTTACTGACCTGTGCCACAGGGGATGGCATAGGTGCTTGAACTGACTGAGCTGGGTCAGCTGGCGGTGGCACAGGTGATGGAGACCGGTGAGAGTCTTGGGTCTGAGCTTCTTCTCCTGCCTGAGACACAGCTGGTTGAGACAGCTGTGGACTTGATGGTTTTGCAGCCACTGGGAACTCTGCTGAAGCTGGTCTTGTAGATGGGGACACTTGAGCCTTTGGTGCAGCTTGATCTTCAGCTTCAGAGATTAAAAACTGAGAAGGAGACAATGGTTTCTGAACATCCAGGGTTGAAATAGAGTCAATGCTTGTTGAACTTTGAGATTTTCTTCCTTTCCTCTGGTATGTCTGTTTTCCGAACTTGCCTGAGCTAGCCACCTGTGACACAGGTGGATTAGCATCAAAAGATGTTCTGAGCTGGACCATAGAATCATCTAGATTCTTTTCTAGCTGCTTTCCACTTGAGTCTAGCTCTACAAGAATATCTTCTATAGAATCAAGAGCAGCTTTCTGTTGGAGCTCTACATCTGCAGGCACAATCTCTAGCCCAGTTGAGGATATTGCCTGAGGCTCAGCTGGCACACTTGACTGAAGAGCTGGAGCACTTGCTTGCTGAAGGGGAACTGCTGAGATAGGGACAGTTGAACAATCTAACTTGATAATCCTCAAATTTACTGCAGCTATCTCATCCTGCAGGACCTTCTTACTGGCTTCATCTGAGCAGGAGGATAATTCCATTGATAAGGCATCTATCCTTCGACGCAACTTGTTGTCCTGATATTTCCTCCATAGATCTTTGTACTCCAAGGAGAGCTGAGATGTTAGGCGTTCCATTTGCAGAATCAGATCGGCCTTCTCATCTCCTACAGCTTTCTCTTCTTTTCTCAGCAACCTCCTCTTTTTGTCTCAGCCTCTCTCTTTCTTGATCTGAATCTGAGATGACAAGATCTTTGGAGAATCCTCTGGATCAAACCATTTCAGAGCACTGTCAGCTCTCTCCGAATCTGAAGACATCTGTAGAAACAAGATAGATAAGAGAGAAGCAGGTAAGAGGTGTTCATTTGATGCAGAGTAATAGCCGTGTTAGACACCTGTGTTAGGATGGGAAGACACATGTGAGGACTTAAGGTTTTATCGAGGTCTCAGCCAGTTGAATAGGCGCACCTGTGTAACAGGTGAGACCCTAGCGGTGACACAGCTATGTGCGGGGGCGGACAGCAAATTCATTGAATTTTGAGTTTGACAACGATTTGCTGGCTGATTTTAGGTTGGATGAGTTCAAAAGATTGCACAGGAGTAAGACCAACCCTAATCAGGACCAATGCGCTACTGGATTAGTCTGTCAAGACCTAGAACATGAACTGAGCGCAAATGAGGGTTTTGTAGAGGCTTACTTTGATCGAGATTGAACTTTGCTGCGGATGAATCGACGTTAGAGTTCAACGGAGTGCTTCCTCCAACTTGTTGAGGAAGTTTCGAGGGCGAAACCGGCGAAAAAGATGAGAACTCGAAAATTGGCGCACGGCGGAAGTTTTGGGTATGGGAGTTCGAAGCGGTTTCTGTGTGGACGCAGCAACTCTTTATATAGGCCCAGAGATTATAAGGTGGCTGTGTCACAGCTGACATAAGAGACTGTGACACAGGTGAAAGAGATGTATACTCTGGCCTATGGGATTTTCAAAGCATTCACCTGAGACACAGCTGGGAGACTCAGGTGACAAGTATTTCATCTAGTGAACACTAAGATGGATTGATTTAGATGAGAAAGAAAGCATTAGCACTATCAGAGTGTCCTTAAGTGATCTTCTCAATGTCAGCTTGCCAGAAAATCAATCAGGCAAAGCTCAAGCTGACATGAGTTGATCTAGGTAAAAACTTGTACACAAAAGAGTGCACTTTACAGACTATAAGATATGATTTCAGCATGATGCAAAGCACACGCCTGTGAGACAGGTGGGTAGCACAGGTACAAAAGATGCAAATGACTTAGATGAAATCATATCAGCTAGACATCAAGCCAAATCTTTTATTGCAGGTTAGAGACATCAATGATATTCAATTCACTCCTCAGGGCACAGAACCTAGTCTCATCTAAGGGCTTGGTGAATATATCAGCTAATTGTTTTTCAGTCCTTACATGGCACAGCTGTATATCTCCTTTTTCTACATGGTCTCTAAGGAAGTGGTGCCTCACTTCTATGTGTTTGGATCTTTGGTGATGAATTGGGTTGTTGGCTAACTTGATTGCACTTTCATTGTCACAGAAGAGGGGTACTTGATTAAAAGATATGTTAAAATCTTTCAAGGTCTGCCTCATCCATAATAATTGAGCACAACAACTACCAGCAGCAATATATTCGGCTTCTGCAGTGGAAAGGGCCACTGAATTTTGTTTCTTGGATGACCAGGACACTAATGAGTGCCCTAGGAATTGACAGGTACCTGAGGTGCTTTTTCGGTCAACCTTACACCCTGAATAATCGCTATCAGAATAGCCAACTAGCTCAAAGTTTGCACCTTTAGGATACCACAAGCCAAACCCTGGAGTATGAATCAAATATCTCAGAATCCTGCGGACTGCCACTCTGTGACAATCCTTAGGGTTAGCTTGGAATCTAGCACACATGCAAACACTAAGCATAATATCAAGCCTAGATGCACACAAATACAGCAAAGAACCTATCATGGATCTAAATTCCTTTTGATCAGCAGACTTACCTTCAGTGTTTAGATCCAGATGGCCATTAGTTTGCATGGGAGTGTGTATACCTTTTGCATCCTTCATGCCAAACTTGGAGATGATGTCTTTGGTGAACTTTTCTTGTGAGATGAAAGTCCCTTCCTTCAGTTGATGGATCTGAAGTCCTAGGAAGTACTTGAGTTCTCCATCCAAAGACATCTCAAATCTCTTGGTCATCAGCTTGCTAAACTCTTCACTCATGGAACGGTTAGTACTACCAAATATTATGTCATCGACATAAATTTGGCACACAAATAATTCTTTTCTATTTCTTTTAGTGAATAGAGTTGTATCAACTAAGCCCATTTTAAATCCATTGCTGATTAGAAATTCTTTCAATGTGTCATACCATGCCCTAGGTGCTTGTTTTAGACCGTAGAGAGCTTTGTGCAATTTGTAAACATGGTATGGCTTCTTATCATTTTCAAAACCTGGTGGCTGCTCTACATATACAAGCTCAGAAAGCTTACAATTCAGAAATGCTGACTTGACATCCATTTGGTACAGCTTGATATTGCGATGAGCAGCATAGGCTAACAGGATTCTGATGGCTTCAAGTCTTGCCACTGGGGCAAAAGTTTCTCCAAAGTCCAGACCTTCTACTTGTGTGAACCCTTGTGCCACAAGTCTGGCTTTGTTTCTTACCACCATCCATTAGTGTCTTGCTTGTTCCTAAATACCCATTTGGTTCCAATCACATTATGGTCTTTAGGTCTTTCCACCAGTGACCATACTTCATTTCTCTCGAACTGGTTGAGCTCCTCATGCATAGCATTGATCCAGTCAGCATCCTTTAGAGCTTCACCTATGGTCCTGGGTTCAACATTTGAGACAAAGGAGTAATGTTCACAAAAATTAGCAATTCGAGATCGAGTGGTCACTCCCCTATTAATGGCACCGATGATATTGTCCACAGGGTGATCCTTCTGCAGCCGGCTAATCACAAGGGGATCGAGGTCAACTGCCTGTGTCACAGCTGATGGAGTTGCCTGTGACACCGGTAGTTCTTCCTGTGACATAGCTGGGTGCATGAAGGCTTCTGCGTCAAATTGATCATTGGCTGGGTTGCACTCAAACTCTATATCATGATCTCCAGTGTCTTCAAGGATTGATGCAGTAGAGGGTTCTTGATCACTTGGTGAGGCAGACTCCTCCTTGATGGTGGGTCTGATCTCACCGGTGGACTTCTTCAGAATATCCTCATTTCCTACATCAATAGCAACTTGCTCTCCTTGGGAGCCATAAGACTCATCAAAATCCACATCTATAGATTCTTCAACAACCTGAGAGGAAGTGTTAAAGACTCTATAGGCATGGGAGTTAGTGGAATAACCAAGGAATATACCAACATCAGATTTAGCTTCAAACTTAGTTAGGCGTTTGTCTTTCCTAAGAATGTAGCACTTACAACCAAATACTCTGAAGTATGAAATGTTTGGCTTGCTGTTGGTGAGCAGTTCATAGAGAGTCTTCTTGAGTAGTGGATGAAGGTATATTCTGTTGACAGAGTGACAGGCAGTATTGAGAGCTTCAGCCCAAAATCTTGGTGGTCTTGTATTCATCTAATAAAGTCCTTGCCATCTCTATCAGAGTTCTGTTCTTCCTTTTCACCACTCCATTTTGTTGTGGAGCATATGGACCTAAAAATTCATGCTTGATTCCATGCTTGTCCAGAAATGCTTCCACCTTGGAGTTCTTGAACTCACTCCCATTGTCACTCCTGACCTTTATAAGATTCACCTTCCACTCATTTTGCACTCTGACAATGAGATGCTTGAATTTCTTGTACACCTGTGTCTTCTCCTTCAAAAAGAACACCCAAGTATACCTAGAAAAATCATCTACAATGACAAAGCCATATTTGTTACCTCCTAAGCTCTCATAGGTTGTTGGACCAAAGAGGTCAATGTGAATGAGCTCGAAGGGAGTGGAGGTTGTCATGATGTTCTTAGGTTGATGGGCAGCTCCAACTTGTTTGCCGGCTTGACATGCGCTGCAGGGTTTGTCCTTTTCGAACTTCACCTTCTCCAAGCCTATGACATAGTCATGTTTGCTCAGCTTGTTCAGAAGCTTCATCCCTGCATGTCCTAGCCGCCTGTGCCACAGCCATCCAAGACTAGTCTTGGCCATTAGGCACCATGGAGCTGCTGCAGGCTGTTCATAGAAGTTCACAATGTATAGCTTACCAGACCTGCATCCTTCAAATACTTGTGAATCATCAGATAGTTTGGAAGCTATAACCTTTTCAGGATAGAAAGTAACTTTCATGCCTGTGTCACACAGCTGTGACACAGACATCAGACTATAGCCTATCTGATCAACAAGCATTACATTAGATAAGGAGTGATTCTCAGATATGGCAACCTTACCAATGCCATTTACCTTCCCTTTAGAGTTGTCTGCATAGATCACATGTTTGCTTGGAAGATTTTCACTTGTGATCTCTACAAACTCCTCTCTGCCTCCAGTCATATGTTGTGTACATCCACTGTCCATAATCCAATCAGTTCCACTGGAGACAGTTTCCTGCAAGATTAGTGATGACACTTAGGGACCCAAACATGTTTGGTTCCCTTTGCAGTTTTATCATATGCAGAAGTAGCAGATGTATATATAGCATATTTGTGTTTAAGGTTAACAGCATCAGCAACAGATGATATGACTTTGATCCTCTTTGGCTGGCAGTCACCTGCAACCTTAGACACATGAGTTAGTGGCCTGTTAGATCTGCCTGTGTCACAGGTGGGTACACAACTGTGTAAGCCACCGGTGACACCGGCAAGAGTAGACTTAGGCACCCAGATGGCAGACAACCACTTCGTCAGGCGCCTGCGACCTATGTACTTGGCCACTATCTTTCCCTTCATATCCTTCTGCAAAACATAGCCTGGGTTAGAAGGAATGCTTGCTTCATTCCTCTTTTTCTGCTCATGACCAACACTCTTGTTGTCATTAGTTCCTGCCTGTTTCACGAATTTTGCTGCAAGACAAGTGTTAGTGACAGCAGGCAGTTTATCTTTAGCAGTAGAGGTAGAATAACCCAAGCCTCTTCGGCCTTCATTCTTTCTCAGCATTTCAGCTCTTATGAGCTGATAGTTTTTGCATGCCAATGTTGGCACTGCAGAGACCTTTTCTCATGAGTCTCTTAAGCTCTTCTAGCTCCTCCTTGGGCTTGTTGTGCTCAGCTACATCCACAGAGTTAGTAACATTAGAGGTTGAGGCCTCTTTAGAGTTGTCTAAAACTCCACCTGTAGATGTTAGGACATTGATTCTGCTGGCACAATTTAAACATGATTCAATGACAGTAGGAGCAGGTAAAGGCATAGCTTTAGCAATATTATCAGAAATATCAATGCAAAAGGCATGCTTTGCCTTTAACTCTTCATGCTCCTTGAGGAGAAGCTCATGTGCTGATCTGAGCTTCTCATGAGCTATCTCCAGGTTCTCATGGTTTAACCTGAGATCCTCTCTGTCATCTGTGATTTCATTACAGGTCTCTTTCAGCTCCCTCAGCTTATCCCTAAGGGATATGTTCTCCTTCCTCTCCCTGTAGAATCCCTTCTCTGTTCTCTCCAAGATATCCATTAGTTCAGCATAGTCAGGGAAATCATCTTCAGTTAATACCTTGGAGTCCTTAGCCATGAGGCATAAGGGAGCAGGAGTGGATGAAGCTTGATCATCCTTGGAGTTCAGCTTGGAGCTGTCTGACTTGGCTATGACACAGCTGGGTGTGTCAGCCATAGAGATTGCTATCCCAGCGACCTGGACTTCTTCTTCTTCTGATTCTCCATCTGAACCAGAGTCATCTGAAACCCAGGCTTGCCCTACATAGGCTCTTGCAGTAGCCTTGTTCTTGGAATGAGAAGGATGCTTACCGAAAGTCTTCTTCTTGTTATAGAAATCCTTCTTCTTCCCTTTGTCCTTCTTTTTGCTGGGGCAATCAGCTGCGAAGTGGTCTTCCTTGCCACATTCAAAACACTTGTTGTCCTTGGAGGGCTTCTTGCCTCTGAATCTATCTGTTGATCCAAACTGCTTCTTCTTCCTATAGAATTTCCTGAAGTTTCTGGTAAGAAGGAGTAGCTCATTCTCCTCTCCACTTGACATGTCATCAGATAGATCATCACTGCTATCACTGTCTGGCAGTGGGGCTTGAGCAGTGGTCTTCAGAGCAATGTTCTTCTTGGGTCCTGAGGAGGAGCTGTGCTTGCCCTCTTGCTTGAGCTCCATCTCATGAGTGAGGATTCTTCCCAGCACTTCTGTAGGCTTCATCCTACTGAAACCCTCTTTCTCCTTGAGCATCAAGACTAGGGTTCTGTAAGGCTTGGGCAGCACAGATAAGAATTTCTTGATAATATCTTCATCCTCAACTCGGTTGGAACCCAATGCCTTCAGTTGATTGGTGATGAGAGTCAGTCTTGAGTACAGAGAATTTATGTCTTCTCCATGTTCATGCTCAAATCTCTCTAGAGTTGATTCCAGCAGTCCTCTTGTCAGGGCCCCGGAATTACATATGGCTAAAGGTACGGATAATCGCTAAGGACCGAGAAACCAGTCGGCCCGGTGGCACGGTGCCTGCGCCGCGCACACCGAAGCGGAGTGGTCCGACACCTGACCAACGCACCGTACACTTACCGAACGTCGTATGCCTTCACCGTTGGTCAAGCCGGCCAGAAGCGACTAAACTTCCGAAAGCCACATATAATTCACGAAATCCTGTGAAGAATTAAAGTCCTTCTCAAACCCACTAAGCAAGACAAGGTTGGAGGAGCTCGGCAATGTACCCTCACCCTAACCTGACACGGGAGTCAGTGGGTTACCCGAAGGCCTGGTACCATCACCCACACCCTGCCTGATCGGCACTGCATCTCAGTCAGCGGGTCACTCAACCATAGCCTGTCGCACTTAGTGAAAGAGAGAATGACTGAAACTCTTCACACTACTGCAGATAGGGACACCAGTGACGGGCCTAAAAAGCCCAGTAGTGACGAGCGGGCCAGCCCGTCACTGGTGACCAGCCACTGGTAACTGGTTATCAGTGGCGGGCTACCCGCTCGTCACTGGTAATTTAGTTACCAGTGACGGGCACACATGAGAGCCCGTCACTGCTAAGGTATACAGCAGTGACGAGCCATAGTTTAGGCCCGTCACTGGTAAGATATACAGCAGTGACGAGCTCTCCAGTCCGCTCGTCACTGCTGTTATGAGGGGCCCAAGCACGTTGCTGCCGCGGCAGCAACGTGCTTGGGTGTCGCAGCAGCCATTTTGGCTGCCGCGGCAGCCATTTTGGCTGCCGCGACAGCCATTTTCGCTGCCGCGGCAACCATTTTCGCTGGCGCTCCTAGGGCGTCCGTCGCCGTTCTCCTAGGGCACTCTCCAGCCCCTGTGTACTACAGGGGTCCTGGAGGGGGTGTACCCCTTCGGTCGCCGTTCTCGTAGGGCGTGCCGCTGTGGCCTAATAGCGCTTGCGACGATGCCTCGTTGCGTCGGCATGCTACGTGCCCGGTATGCTTCGAAGGCCACCTCACTCGCGCTCTTGGATGTCGCACACGATAAGTACATATGTCAAACCGAGTACGAAAGTAACAAGTGCCAATACGTAAATATGTGCAGAAACGTACAAAGTAGACCAGTTCGGGAATACACGACCACAAACACAATACATATGCAATGTTTTTCCGTCCTCTAGGGCAAGCTACATGTGGGCGCGCGAATGGGTCTTCGGTCGGGATTTGGCGAACTCGCTGCTCTGTGCGAGCGGCGTGTTCCTCCCTTGGGTCAGTGCCGGCGTAGAAAAGCCCCGTATCGGAGACGACGTCCTTGTTGATGATGTTCGCGAACGCATTCTGGAGGCGTGCAAACTCTTGCTTCCAGTCATATGGCTTGTGCTCGAGGTTATTACTCCACTTGCGTAGGTCGTCTTGTTTGCGAAACGTGTTCCGCGCCCGTACAAAGTCGTCCATGTGGCAGCAGACGTAGTAGCCGCACGTCACACTACCCTTCGGCTGCTGTCTGCACCACCAATCGGTCACGTGTTTAAAGCGTGGAGCGCCACTTCTTTTTACCATAGTTGCTCCTCCTCCCTTCTGTGCAAAGTCGAAGAGAGCATCATCCAGAACTTTCTTGAGCAGGGTGTAGTCTTTCTTCACCCGCTTCATGGAATCAAAGTAAACAACCTTCCTTTCCTTCGGCGTTAGCACTAAGAGGATCCAGTGGTCGCTGCGCAGACATGTGAACAAACCAATATTAACCCACGAAGTTGGCTAGGTGCACAAGCGAAAGAGAAATTTACGAAAGCACAAAGTAGAGAATGACTTACAAGGGATTGTAGGGCACGAGTAGGTAGTCCTTGCCCTTATGCGCTATCATCGCACTCACGAGGCATTCTTTCATAATCTCCCTACCTTCTTGGGAGCGAACGTTGTTCTCGTGCATGTGAAACGGATCTGCTATTGCAACATCGAGAATCTTCAGGCGTCTGATCTCTCTGGTTAGGTGAAGCGCCCATAGCCTGACGAAGGAAGCTTCGAGCCGATAAAGGTTGAACATGCCGAAGATCTCCGCAAAGTCCAGATAGAACTTGTCCGCGGGATACTGCTCGACGAAATGGAACCCCTCTGGCACCTTCGCCGTGTAATACGAGACATTCGTTTCATCGGGTCCTAATTCAATGTCTCGAATGTTCTCGTGCAGAATCTTCATCTCGTTCGGGAGGACGTCGAACTCATCCTTCGGTACCATCGGGTGACCCGGGACGTGATAGGCCCGCCACTGACGACCCTTTGCTGTCTGTGCTGACTGGGAAGATGCTGCGTACGTTAAGGATTTCTTCAACCTGGCCTCACCCTGTCTATCGTAAGTTCCGGTGCTAGCATGTGCCTTCTTCGCCGCCCCTTTTTTGCTCGTGCGCTCCGTATCCAGGGATACGGCCCTCTGACCGGCCATCGCTTCTTTGGCTGCGCCCACGAGTGTTTTAGGAGTCAACTTCGTGTGGTCTTGCCTGTCATGCTTGGGTGGCGGCGTATCTACAACTTCTCTGTGCCTCTTCGTCACGAGGCATGCCATGCTCCGCGCCTTCCTCGGCATGCTCCATCTCCAGATCCTTGTAGGATAGAGGTGCGGAAATACCCAGAGGAGATGGTCTTGCTGATGGACTCTCGGTGTGGCTCAGCGAAGGTGCTGGACGATTGGAGGTCTCAATCAACTTAATCGCGTCCTTCGGGCACCTAAGGAAAAACCCCTTGCAGGCTCCTAGCTTCTCGTATCCCTCTTCAGGGGGGTCATTCAGAACCAGGTCCTCAAAGGTGCCGACCACCTTAGTCAACTCCACCCTCGCCATGTTTGGTGGTAAATCCACGCAGTGCATCCTGTTCTCCGGCGTTATTGGGTGGACTCGACCGTACGCGACCGTCACCATCGAGCCGAACACTTGGGTCTGGAGATGGCACGGAGTTATCACCTGCGGAACAAACGTACGGGTCAGCGATGTTAGAGTCCAAACAACGAAATCTGTACGAGACCCTTATGATTTGTTGAGCCGACGATGCTTACCGTTAGGCCGTCGATTGTATTTGGCGACCCGGGGCCAACGCCCGATACGGAGGGGCTGCCACTCCTTGCAGCAGTGAAGGGCGGCGGCTGTGTATCCAGATTATAGGGCGGCGGCTACGTATCAGGATGCGTGGGTGGGCGTCGTAGTTGATCGTATAGAGGCCCTAACAGACGTTTCACAGCCGCCTCCACTCGCGCATCGAATTCTTCATCGTGCTTGGCTTTCCTCCTCTCGCGGGCAGCCTCGCGGGTTTGGGGACCGTAATCAGCCCATCGAGCCCCATACCCGATGCCCATGACGCGGCCACGAGTCTCCGGCTTCCCGAGAGCCTTGTTGATAGGGTCTTGCCACCTCTCGGTACCGACAGAGTCCTGGGAGCTCTCAGGTTGCTGGCTCAGCTTTCTCTGCAAGCAACATGAACCGTTCAGAAACGTAATCTTTAGGAAATTAATCTACGTAGGACAAATAAAGTAAAATGGGTTCAGAGGTTACCAGTTCTTCGTGCACGTCCTTCATTTTCTCGTGCGTGAAGATCGGTTCCCCAGTCGCCGGGTCAAATTTTGCGCGGGCCCTCACAAAATCCTTTCCGCGCCCTTCCTGGATGTCCGAGAAAGGGGGTTCTTTCCTGGCCGCAATCAACCTGGCGTCCTCCTTGTCCCATTTAGGCCTCTTCCCTTGGTAACCACGGCTGCCGAGTCTGTGATCACCCACGATCTTCCCCCGCATGTCCTTCCCCCAATCACTCTTCCTCCTGAATTCATCGCCGGAGCGAGTTTGAATGAACTCGGTCCAGTCCGCCTCATCTATCGTAGGCCATTTCTTCTTTATGACGGTCTCAAAATCTTTATCCTTCATTTTATTGGCATGGTATCGCCAGGTATTCAATGATTTGGTCATCATGCTCAGGGCTTTCGTCGCGACTCTGTTTTTGTCGGCCTCGGGGACTGAGTACCTGCTGAATAGCCTGTCCATGAGGAGAGTTCGAAGATGCTCGGTTTCTCTCGTCCTTATGTCGGAGGTTGTGATCTTCACCGTTTCACGCAGGATGCAGCCTACGGCGTTTGAGTACCCCTGTGCGGCTCTTACAGGACTGGCAGGTTTGCCCAGATCGTCCACTCGAGTGATTACGAACGTCTCGGTACTCAACTTGTTAGGTCTCCTAGGCGCGAGCCGCCTTTTCCGCTTGGCTGGTGGAGCCCCGTCCGCCTGTTCTTCTTCAATAGCGGTCTCGTACTCACGGCCGGTCCCTTCGTCACGATCGGTCGCGTCTTCAGCACCGCCGGACTCTTCATGGGATGACTCGTACTCGTTGTTATCCCCGGCGAACCCCTGAGATGTTTGTTCGACGATGGCGGTCCCCTGAGATGTATGTTCGAGGGCCAGGTCCCGGGGAGCTTCCGCATGCCCCTCCATATCTCGGGATGATGCCGGGACATCCGTTGGTGTCCGCGATGAAGAGGAGGTACTTCCAGACATTTCCGAACGTACTGGAAACTTATTGAAGACAAAAAATGGAAACTAGACTGATGAAAGCTTTCATGAGAGTAAAAACATTCATTATAGTATTTCTAATATCCATTCATTATAGTACTTCTAATATCCATTCATTATAGTATTTCTAATATCCATTCATTATAGTGGCAGGTTATTGAAATAAATTAATAAAAATTCAAAATTTCGGCATGACCTTTGCTAAAATTAAACAAAATAGAGTATCGAACGTTGACAAAACGTTGACGACGCAACATTTTGCCAAAACGTTGAACTCAGTTTCCCTGAAAAGATAAACAGAGCAACGAACGTTGCCTCGGCTCGACGGCCGGTACCACAAGCATACATTCCATACATTTCACATGTCACTGACATCCAATCTTTGAACATTCTTTATAGTATTTCATCTCACAAATATAAAGTCAGTCATGCTAACTTCATTGAACATCTTGAAGGCCCTTAGGGCATGAAATAAAGAAGGCCTTGAAGGTTGGGAGAATGCACCACGAAAAGTGCACACCTAAGCAACATACCAAATCGCCATCACATGCCTCTTTAACCCCACTGTCTTTGCTTTCTTTAAGAGCTTATTTAAGAACTAAACAACACTAAGCAGCTTTTCAGATTAAGAGTGAATAAGTACATGACACTATTACATCAAAGATCACCCGATATTATAGAAACATATTGTTCAGAAAATGTTATTGAAGTGAACGTGGAAACAATGTTACCAACTGGTATAAGTAATACCCTATATCACAAATATACGGTAATTAGGTGTTGTATAACTAGACCGCAGTAAATGACATGAAGCAGATTTACACGGGGAGTTTACCTAGAGACGGAGGAGAGGGTGGGCAGAGGAAGAGCGGCAGCGGCGATGGCGAGGAAGAAGAATGCGGCGGGTGGACGGAGCTTCGACGGCGGCGGGCACTCGACGGAGCTTCGACAGCGGCGTCCGGTGAGGGAGGCGGCGCGCGGTGAGGGAGGCGGCGTCCGGCGAGGGAGGCGGCGTGCGGTGAGGGAGGCGGCGTCCGGCGAGGGAGGCGGCGTGCGGTGAGGGAGGCGGCGTCCGGCGAGGAGCGGCGGCGGCCTGGCGGCGTCGGTCGCGCGAGGGCAGTTGGGTCGCTTTCGGGAATTAGGGCAGGCGCGGGACTTGGGGAAATATTCCCCAAGTCCCGCGCGCGAGGAGTTTATATGTACCATTTACCGGTGACGTGCCATATTCAGCGCTCGTCACTGGTATATTTACCAGTGACGAGCTACCATATACGCTCGTCACTGATACTAACTATACCAGTGACGCGCTACCCTATACGCTCGTCACTGATAAGTACTATACCAGTGACGCGCTACCCTGTCCGCTCGTCACTGATAACTTATCTAGGGTTAGTTAGGGTTAGTTAGTTAGGGTTAGTTAGTTACGGTTTGTTAGTTAGAGTTATTTACGGTTAGTACTTAGGGTTAGTTAGGGTTAGTAATTAGGGTTATTTAGGGTTTGTAGTGAGGGTTAGTTAGGGTTAGTTTGTTACGGTTTGTTAGTTAGGGTTAGTTAGGGTTAGTTAGGGTTAGTTAGTTAGGGTTCGTAGTTAGGGTTTGTAGTTAGGGTTAGTTAGGGTTCGTAAGGGTTAGTTAGTTAGGGTTCGTAAGGGTTAGTTAGGGTTAGTTAGTTAATTAGTTAGGGTTAGTTAGGGTTAGTTAGTTACGGTTTGTTAGTTAGGGTTATTTACGGTTAGTACTTAGGGTTAGTTAGGGTTAGTAATTAGGGTTATTTAGGGTTTGTAGTGAGGGTTAGTTAGGGTTAGTTTGTTACGGTTTGTTAGTTAGGGTTAGTTAGGGTTAGTTAGTTAGGGTTCGTAGTTAGGGTTCGTAAGGGTTAGTTAGGGTTAGTTAGTTAATTAGTTAGGGTTAGTTAGGGTTAGTACTTATGGCCCAATCTTTTTGAATCCAAACTTAGGCAATTTTCTTATCGATATAACTATGTTAAATAATTATTTACGATATAACTTTCTTAAAGAATTATTTACGAGACCGTTTGTTTATTATTTGCGCGTGCAATGATAACTTCGTGCGTATAAATAGAATTAACATAAATACCATTATTGTTATATACATAAATTTCACAAAAGTGAGCTATACATCATTAATTAACTTAATTAAATTACGACATTCTTCGGTAATCTTGTCACTCTTCGACAGTGTTCTCAACGGTAGTCTTGGTCTTCTTCCTGGTATAGGTTAACCCCTCGGAGTGACTTCGTCTTTTGAAGGGACGCACGGCGGGACATGTAGTATTTCTCCTTCTGCTGGGCCGTGGCTGATTGTCTTCCTCCATATCCGGGTCGTCAAATTGGTCATAGTCGTCTTCGTCAACGACACCATCGATTCCAACGATACTCCTTTTGCCCCTCCTCATGACATGACGGCTTGGCCTCGTCGGGTCGGCTATGTAGAAGCATTGGGCCACTTGTTTAGCTAATACCCACGGCTCATTTTTGGCACTGATCGCTTTCACATTTACTGTCTCAATAGGAACTGCTTTCGGTATGACCATGGTAGTGAAATAGTCTTCCATTTCGACATTCTTCGCCCATCTTACCCGGAACATGGTGATCTTGGTTACGGTGTAGTCCAGTTCCCAAATCTCTTCCAGCCTACCGTAGTATCTGTCCTTTTTCTTACCGGTCAGGGCCTCCATCGTCACCCCAGAGTTCTGGTACACGCTCTTCTGGTCTTGTGCCTCTGTATAGAACGTGTATCCGTTGATGTCGTATGCTTGGTACGTCCCGACATTCATCAGGGGTCCCTGTGCCACGTGGAACACCGTCCGTGCTACGTCATCATCTTTTGAGAAGCTATGTTCGTGGAAGTAGTTCTTTAGCCACCTGGCACGTTGCGTTGTGCTCTTTCTGAGAGCCGCTCGCTTTCTGCGTGCTTTGTTTTTAACATTGCCATGTGCTGAATAACGTAAGGACAGACCACTGACAGGTGCTGTAGCACTACTGTGTGCGCTCTGACGTAATCGTCTGATCGGTTCGGAGAGTCACTGTGCACATGTAAATCCTTCTTTCCGCGTCGGTGACCTACGCCATCGAGCCTGCCAATGTGCCGATTAACAGGCACGCCTATAGGTTTGTCAGCTTTCATGTAATCCGTGCAGAACTCGACGCTCTCCTCCGTGAGAAAGCCCTGGACGATGCTCCCGTCCGGATGAGACCTGTTGCGAACGTATCGCTTGACGACCCCGTTGAACCTCTCCAACAGGGTACATGTTGTGTAGGAATACTGGACCTAGGTCGATGATCTCCGGGACGATATGGATCATGAGATGAACCATGACGTCGAAGAATGCGGGCGGAAAGTACATCTCGAGCTCGCAGAGTATGACAATGATCTCCGCCTGCAGTAGCCGGCAACGCTTCTTAGTGATGGACTTCTGAGAGATAGTGTCGAAAAAGTTACAGAGGTCAGCAGTGTCCCGCGGATCCATGGCTCCATTAGCCCTCTAATTGCAACCGGAAGTATCTGCGTGATCATCACGTGACAGTCATGAGACTTCATACCGATTAGTTTGTGGTTCTGCGTGTCTAGAAATCTCTGTATGTTTGCCGAGTAGCCGGAAGTTACTTTGACACATCTGAGGCATTTGAAGATTTTATCCAGCTCGTCTGTACTTAGAGTGTAGCAAGCGGCGGGACAGTCCGTCTTGATTTTCGTAACATTCCTGCCCAATTTGGTCTTCTCCTCCTTGGCCCACAGCTCTCGTCTTATCCCCAGTTGCTCGTAGTCAGCTCGTGCCTTCGGCCCATCCTTTGTCTTGTCTGCCATGTGGAGCAAGAGACCGAGCACACTCTCACAGACATTTTTCTCAATATGCATGACATCTATGCAGTGGCGCGTCTCGAGAAAAGGCCAGTAAGGCAGATCCCAGAATACAGATTTCGTTTTCCACACGCCTCCCAGCGGCTTTACCTTCTTCTGCTTCTTTCCCGCCCTAGGGCACTCACCCCAAGAGTTCAACATCTCGTATATTTCTTCCCCACTCCTCTTACGTGGTGGTCCTCGGGTCTCAACCGTATTGTCGAACTTTTCTTTATCTTGTCTCCACGGGTCGTCCTGTTGAAGCCATCTTCGGTGGCCCATGTAGACGATTTTGTGAGAGCCCGGTAGGTGACGACTTGTTGTATCTTCCATGCACTTAACACATCCTTGGTATCCGTGGCAAACCTGGCCGGATTGATATCCATAAGCAGGATAGTCTTGCACCGTTGTGATCATCATAGCTCTCATATTGAAGTAGTCTCCTTCGTGAGCGTCCCAGACCCGGACCCCTGGTTCAGCCCACAGTGTATCTAGCTCCTCCTTCAGTAGTTGGTGATACACGTTCAGATCGTTCCCTGGTTGCTGTGGACTTTGAATTAGCATAGACAGGTGTAGGTACTTCTGCTTAAAACAGAGCCACGGAGGGAGGTTGTACATCCATACGACCACGGGCCAGGTGCTGTGCCTGCTGCTCATCTTTCCAAAAGGATTGAGTCCGTCCGTACTCATTCCAATTCTGATATTCCTCGGCTCTCCTCCGAATTCGGGGTATTGGTCGTCGATTGCTTTCCACTGGCAACCGTCCGCAGGGTGTCTCAGCACGGCGTCATCTTTCCTTGGCCTCTCGTCATGCCAACGCATCAGCTTTGCCTCCTTCTTGTTTGCGAATAGACGCTTCAAACGGGGAATGAGTGCAAGGTACCATACAACCTTCGCAGGAGCACCGCTCTTCACTCCGTTCTCACCATCTGGTTGGTAGTTCTTTCCCCGCTTGAACCGGGATGCTTTGCACTCGGGACACTTGCTTAGCTCCGCGTACTGGTTCCGATATATGATGCAGTCATTCGGACACGCGTGGTATCTCGTCACCTCCAATTCAAGAGGGCACACGACCTTCTTGGCCTCATCGCAACCACGAGGCAACACGTTCCCCTCCGGCAGAACTTTTGCGAGATACTCCAATGTCTCATCGAGGCTTGTGTCCATGCTGTTGTGGAGTGCCTTCAGTCTTAGAAGTTCGAGCGTGACTGAGAGGCGGGTGTGCTCAGGATTGCATCCGGGATACAAGGGAGTCTCGGAGTCTTTCAGCAGTGTCTCCAACTTGGCAGCCTCTCTACGAGCCGCACTATCGTTATTCGTCTCCTTCACAACCTGCTCTTGCACATGACGGTCCTGGACCATTCCGGCCAAATTGTCCCCCGTGCTTCGCGTATCCGCTTCGGCCTCTTCATGTCCTCCGGCATCTTTATAATCCAACCGTTCTGCTTCCAGCTCCCCATGTCCTGCTTCTTCATCTAACCCTTCGTCGTCGGCAACAACCTCATCCTCCTCACCGTGACTTGTCCACCGTGTGTAACCTGCCATGAAACCCCATCGCACCAGGTGCATGTGCAGAAAACCAGATTTCCTTTCGTACATCTTCAGGTTTTTGCAATCACGACACGGACAGCATATCTTCGTGCCACCCTTTCGCACCATATCTTGCTCGGCGAAATCAAAGAACTCATTCAAAGATGTATAGAAACTCTGTGTGTTCCGATCGCCGTCATACATCCAACTTCGATCCATCGGTCGTTCGATCCCTAAGATATACGAAAATTAATTAGTACCAACCTTTCATGAGAGGCTAAAACAAAATTTTCTTTCCAATTGAGATAAAAGTTTTCTTTCCAATTGAGATTTTGAAATATTACATAAAACATTTCAAAATTTGGCAGGTTATTAAAATAAATTGTTCAAAATTGAAAATTTCGGCATGACCTTCGCTAAAATTATGCAAAATTGAGTATCGAACGTTGACAAAATGTTGACGAAGCAACATTTCACCAAAACGTTGAACTCAGTTTCCCTGAAAAAATAAACAAAGCAACGAATGTTGCCTCGGCTCGACGGCCGGTACCACAAGCATATCTCCCATTCACATTTATGAAATACATTTCATGCACATCTCACATCACCACAGATCCACCGAATCAAAGTATCATTTGCTTGTCATATATAATTACATATATATATATGATTCTGCCTCAGTGCATAAGAAACATAATTACACATATATGAACCAATGTATACATAATTACACATATATGAACCAATGTATACATAATTTCATATAGCAAGGCATACGAGTAACAAATGATCACTGATCAATTTAGGGGAAAACAACAACAGTTCCTTTAACATCCTTTAACATATACATGTGCTCTTATAGATGTATATAAGATGCTCCTCAAACATATGATGGAAGCATCTATCCTTAAACATCCTTTAACATATCCATATGTTCCTCAAACATATGATGCAATTGAAGCATCCTTTAACATATACATCTATAACCATCCTTTAACTCTAGATGGCTCAACCAAAATTTAAGCAAATTTGGGGGAGATATCTGCTCTTATCAGTTTTAAAGCTAATTGGAGCAAATTTGGGGGAGAGCAAGTTAGCTAGCCTTGATGATCATGGATGGGAGAGAGCTAGGGGAGGTGGGGGATGATCATGGATGGATGGATGGATGAAGATCATGGATGGATGATCATAGATCGATTTGGAGGGAGAGAGAGATGGCAAGGGAGCTAGGGGAGGTGGGGGAAGCTTTTGGAGGGTTAGGAATTTACCAGGGGCGTCTACGGCGGCGGCGGACGTGCAGGCGATCGGCGAGCTCGCTGCTGGCCAGTGAGCTACGACTGGCCAGCAGCGAGCTCGCTGATGGTTTTTATAGGGCATCTTACTAGTGACGGGCACACATAAGAGCCCGCCACTGGTAAACAAGGTACCAGTGACGAGCACAACGTACACCCGCCACTGGTATGAAGGCAGGGAGCGATTTTGGCGGGAAATATTAGCGGTGACGGGTTCCATGGTGCGCACGTCACTGGTATACAATATATCAGTGACGAGCTCCCATTTGGCGCCCGCCACTAGTAGTTGGTACTTTACCAGTGACGGGCAGTAATAGATGCTCGTCACTGGTAATTATTTACCAGTGACACGTGGCAGTTCACGCCCGCCACTGGTAAATTTTTGTTTAACCAGTGACGGGTTTTTTTGTTGCTCGTCACTGATAAGTTGGCTTTTATAGCTGTTTCTGCAGTAGTGTCACGACTAACCCATACACTTCAATTCATACACGCACGGTGCATGGGCAGCCACATTCAACAACTTGTATATCACAACCAAACACTAAGAGAAGGATTACAAGATAATATCTAACACGTCCCATACTCGGGGCAATATTTACTTTACATACAAAGCAACCTGAAGGTCAATAAACCTCAAGTAGCCACAAGGGCAGCAGCGGAAATATAAAATAAAAACACCCAGGATGGCGAGGAACCCATCTCAACACAACACACAATATGCCCGAGGAAGTCGAAGCCGAAAGTGGTAAACCGAAGCAGGAAATGGCAACTCCAAATTGCTCCAAGAACCTGCCTAGGATAAACCTAGGTGAGTACAACCACCGTACTCGCAAGACATTGCTCATCAATTAATTAAAACATGGTATTAACCAAGTTTGACAAGAGATAAAAGGTTCGCATTTTATAACAAGTTCAAGTTACATACTAGCGATGAAATGAACATAAACTACACAATTTAATCTCATATTGTAGCAAGAGCATAGCAATGATAAACACATGACGATAAAAGCAACTTACGAGCATACACACAATTGTAACAATACGAACGTCATCATTTCCAATTTATTTGAGTAGCCCACACCATTTAAAAATCTCAATCTTTCTCACGACAACACATGCCTCAAACTCCAGTGCATGGCAACACATGCCTTTAAACTCACTCTCATGGCAACACACGCCTCACCGTCACCAACGAGCCGACAACCTCGGATATAAAGAGTGCAACCCTGGTGGAGTTCACAAGGCTCCCACCAGTCTCTGAGACTTACCTCAACTATATCGTAGTTTCATTTCGTTGGTGACATACGCGCTTTCCCTCGGGTCTTCACCGCCGACTCAGCCACCTCGGGTATAAGGAGTGCAACCCTGCTGGAGGTTGTGAGGCTCCACGCAGTCTCTGAGACTTATCCCCAATATACCGTAGTGCTGGTCTCGGTAACACCCTCGGTTCTCATCTTCACTGCTGACTCAACCACTTCACGTATAAGGAGTGCAACCTTGGTGGAGTTCACAAGGCTCCCACCAGTCTCTGAGACTTATCCCCATTATACCGTAGTGTTGGCCTTGGTGCACTTTCGGTTCTCATCTACGTGTGATAAGGGTAGTGTATGTGGGAATAACCTCCGACTGGGGCGCACAAACACAATCTCAATAATCTCAATAATCTCAATAATCTCACTATCCACCAGTCGTATCCCACATACATGTCCCCTCGGCGCTCACATCTCACTTTATTAGGTTCAAGTTGAAAGGGCATCAGGTTAAAGTATCAGCCTTAGCTACTTCATAATAACAAGACCTACACATACTAATGAAGCATCCAGCATAGATCAAGCAATCATTCACACAAGCACCAAGTTACGTTAGTTAATTCAAGCCAAACAGGGAGTAATACACAGTGTAATGATTAATCAACAAGCAATGGAGCTTGCCTGGTTGCCTGGGGAAGTAAGAGGATTCTGCGTGAAAACTCCAGAACACTCGAAACGCTGGTAAGAAGCAAATGACCTCCAACAGAGGAAAAGCAAATCTAAGAAACCGGTTTGAAAATGACGAAAATGTATGGATGCAATTGACGTGGATGCAACTACGGTGGATTAAAATAAAGTGTACAAATACATAGGCAGGTTGGTCTTTATTCCAGATTCTAGCCTAGTTTTAGTTGTACTATCATTTTAATTCTTGGACGAACCTAGGGGATGGATGCATGCATGAGATGTGATGGGTAGGTAAGGAAAAGGGCTGTTATATCAATGGTTAGAATTAGGGCTCATCCGATTGATTCGCAGTGGTGGTAGGTGAGGACATGGGTTTGTGGTTATACTTCGGCCGTTAAGCGAATTGTGACACTAAGCATATTTAGTTTGGCTGTTAAGCTAGATTCCCTAGGATATACATATCTGAAGGTCGTTTACATTTTTCTACCAGTTCTACAAGTTTAATTAAACTTAATATTTCCTGTCTTCTTCTCAGTAAAGAAAGAATTCAACTAATCTCAATTAGCAAGATGGTGAGGGCTAGAGGATGATAAAGCGGGTCTATGCCATAAGTCAAGTTCGATAATACCCTGTTGGGCCCCTGGGCTTATATAACATGTTAACATGTAGGCGCATTTTCTTTATACTAAGGCAATGGTCTAATTACCACATTAATCATTGATGTTAGTGTTACACCCGCGGGGAAAAGATCAATCAAGCCAAACACGTATCTAACCGATCACCGCAGTAACCAGAGTTAATTACTAGGTATTAGAGCAACTAGAGAACAATTCAGTTCATGGATTGGGTGAACATCACAAGTATTATGGTTCTTGCGAATTTGGATCTCAATCGAGCTTACGAGCCAGGGAAGTGTTAGTGAACTATGAACATCATACTGCAAATGAACCTTAACTAGTGCAGATTACTTATCAGTTTAATTAATGTTCAGCTCGGATAAGGTCAATGATCAAGGGATTACTTAGAGCATCTATTAGTTGATGATTGCCATTCAAATCCCCCTTTATACCATAACCTTATTAGTAAGAAGAACCTTAGGGTTCATGTCCATATAACTACCATGAGACAACTAGAGGCATCAGTACGCTTCAATTGCCAAGGTACTAGAGTAGAATACGTGGTAACGAAAATTTTTATCTCTAAGGCTAAGTATCAAGCACAGACAGCCACCATATAGCATGTACCAGACATGGATTCGCCACCATACCGTAATTGAACTGTAGGTATATGAGGGCAAGGTCTTAACCGAATCAGATCGGGAGAATATTTTGCAGAAGAAGAGGGGAAAAAGGGGGCTCACCGAAGGAGGCGGCTCGCTTGGCAGTGGAAAGGAGAAGGGGGAGGCTGGCCGGAGGGGGCTGCCGGCAGTGGCTCGCCGGCCACTGCGGCGAGCGGCGGAGGCGGCGGCCCGTGGCGCGCGACGGGGGCGCGGCAGAGAGGCGAGGCGACCGTGGCGAGCTCCGGTGGGGCAGGCGGCAGCGGCAGCCAGCCGGGGCGTCTTGCTGCCGCGGCAGATCCAGCGGCTGGGCGGGGAGCGGCAGAGGTGGCGCGGATGGCGCGGCAGAAGAGTTAGGCGGCGGAGGCGCGTCGCAGCGGTGCTCGGCTTGGGATGGCGCACAACAGGGGGAAGAGCCCCGGCGGCAGGGCTGGCGGCTGTGGCGAGGGCAGCAGCCCGGTGGAGGGAAGAGGCGGCGGCAACCGGAGCTTGGGAGGCCGGTGGGGAGCTAGGGCGGAGGGAGAGCGGCGCTGGGTAGAGGAAGGCGCCGGCGGCGGGGTGAGGGGCGGAGGCAGGGGCGAGCAGATCCGGCGGGCGACGAGCCTAGGGCGAAGGCAACAGGACCAGCGGCGGCCTGGGTTGGCCCTGGAGGGCGAGCGGCGGCGGCTTTGGAGGAAGGGTGAGCTGCTGTGCTATGTGGAGAAGAAAAGAAGGATTGCGGTGGGAGTTGTCTGCCAGAGGAGAAAAGGAGCTGCAGTGAGGTACGTGGAAGGACCAGACTGCAAACGGGACCCACGTGGCAGGCAATGGTTTCTTTACTGTTTTGGGGAGCTAGGGTTAAAAATAAGGTTGAATTCAAAATTTGTTCTAAATTTTGCAGAACTAACTGCTTGTCACGTATATGATTTTCCAGGATTTTGTTAGGGCGAAAAATTCATGGTTGATCGTTATTTCAAAACCGATCTTATTATAAATGTTTTGTAGTCTTTGGTTCGGACATGTAAATGAATTCCAATGTACTTCAAACTGTTGAAGAGATTATAAGATATTTTAAAACTTTTAAGGATTGCTGGATATGAATTTGTGATATTGGTTTCACGACTCGGTTTCAAACGGATCATGCGCAGTTGTTAATATTTTCAATCCAGGTCATGTTTGAACTGTCTATATGCAAGGCTTTTAATTATTTGCAAAACTTTTGGGTGGAATACACGAGAAGAGGCAAAGGCTCACAAAAGTTTTAATTAGGACCATATTTAATATAACTAAATCATCGTAAGAGTTCTGGTCTTTACACCTCTCTTGGACTTCTTCAGAGTGTCACTGCCCTCATATATCTGCTGTAAGGTATCCCAGATCTCCTTAGCAGACTCCAGTGTGCTGACTCTGTTAAAGTCATGCTCTTGCAAGCCCATGAAGATGGCAGTGGCAGCTCTGGCATTATTCTGCATATTCCTTTTGTCATTGATGGTGAGAGCATCAGCCTTCTCCACTTTATAACCTGCATCAACAATATCCCACACATCTGGATCGATCGCGGTAAGATGCATCTGCATCTTCCTCTTCCAGAAAGCATAGTTAGATTCGGTAAAGACAGGTATTTTACCCTCGTAGCCCGAAATCTTTACTCTGGCGGTTAAGCCAATTCAAAGAGCAACCAGCGCTCTGATACCAATTGAAAGGACCGAGATGCCGACTAGAGGGGGGGTGAATAGTTGGCATATAAAATTTCCCCTTTTTAGTCTTTTGTTTGAGTTGTCGGATTAACCTCACAAGTTAATAGTGGACAGCTGTGACATAGGTGAGTGACACAGGTAGAAACTATGTGTAAAATAACACACAGCTGTCACACAGGTGATAGACACAGGTGAAGAGATAACCTGACACAGGTGCTCTAATTAGACTAACTGTGACACAGGTGCTAGAACAGGTGAGTACAAGTGAATGAAACAGCTGAGTGACAGATGATCACACACAGGTATAAAGATAAACTAGCATAGGTGAAAAGGTAAGCACAGCAGAACAAGTCTAAGAGACACAAGCAAGCAAGAGTAAACAGATAAGCATGCAATACAGGAAAGGAGACTCAGAGGTTTTTCACCGAAGTTCCCAACTCTTTGCAGAGAAGGTACGTCTCCGTTGGAGAGACCACTCCTAAGAGCTGGCCAGCACTGAATCGTGCTTCTTCTCCGAGTACCTGATCTTTCAGGACTCTTCCTTCTTGCTTGTGGAGATCCTTTTGCCTTGCAGCAGGTAGACCTCAGAACACCTTCACAAACTACTGGTTCAACCCACACAAGCTCGGGTGATACCAGCAACTCCTACACCCGTCTAGGAGCAGACAAACTCCAAGAGTAACAGATGATCCAGCAGCAATCTCTTGGAGGAACCTTTGCTCGTGCTCTAGCTCACAAACCCACTCGAACTAACCCTTAGGCTCTCGGCTCTTGTGGAGTGGTTGGAGGCTTTGCAACGGTCGTATGTGAATCACTGATTTGAGCAAGGTTGAGGACAGAGTCCTCCCCTGGTCCCCTATATATAGGGTCCACAGGCACCTGACCGTTACCCTGTTGCCACGTAGGATTAAGTGAGCCACTGGTGTCAACCACCGGTGACACAGCTACACCCTACACCCAACTGTACCCGGCTCAGGCAGACTGACACCTGTGTCACCGGCGGCGCACACAGGTGAACCCTTAGCTGATAGCAGCACTACTCAGCCCGGTCCTGGCACATGACATGCCCTCAGCATACTTCAAACTCTAGTACCTATAAGGAGAGAACCTCCGACAGACTTCTGACTCAGCAGACCGCCTACGCAGTGCAGGTACCTTAGCATTTCTCAAGTTCTCCCCTGGTACAGAGATGTACCTGAGTCATAAAGCGGAAGGCCACCTGTGACACAGCTGTGTCACACAGGTGCCTAAAGCTTCTAGGGTTTTCACACAGCTACATACTTTTGTTGCAAAGCTATTGACACAGGGCAATTGGCCTCAAAGCACCAATTCCCTTGACCAACACTCTGAGCAATGAGCAAGGTTCCCTTAGACAACTGCTACTGTTTCATCCCTCTTGATAGTACGGGTGGTTCCTATGGACTCAAAGAAACTAGCAAATCTAGGCTTCACCTGCCACCAACTGAAGTCACGGCCCTTGACACATCAAGCCACCATCACCCTGTTTGCAGCTCCCTACACAGCACCGGCTTCTTTTCAGCTGTGGCACAGCTCCCTAGCACAGCCATCTCTTTGTCCTTGAAACCACCTTGTACCCTTTTTGGTGGCCATCCTTCTCTGGATAACCCTTCTTCATGGAACCTGTAAGATCTGCTTACACTCAAATGTAAACATTAGATTCCAGTTTAGGTTGCCATTAACCATCAAAACCATGTTGGGGCCTAGATGACCTTTCACCAGGCCTAGTTCATGAGACAATCACAAACCTGTGTAGTTTTTTCAACATGATTTCTCAGAAGTCTATCAACCCTGAGTGACTTCCAAGACTGCTTTTTGAGATCATGGAGATAATATGCCAACTTAAGATGCACTTTTCTCTGTCGTTTTTCGATATCATGATTCATATTGTTGACGAGATAGCGGATCTGGGACCTATTTTCTTATACAACATGTATTCATTCGAGAGGTATATGGGTATTTTCAAGCACTATGTTCGTAACAGATATCAACCGGAGGGCAGCATTATCGAAGGCTATGCTGCTGAAGAGGTCATTGAGTTTTGCACAGACTACATGGCTGCACATCGACCCATTGGTGTACCTTGGTCTCAGCATGAGGGCAGACTTGCTGGTATTGGGACCTTTGGAAAGTGTTCCATCAATCCAGACCTGTTGTTGCAGCTATAGCCCATTTCACGGTCTTGACACACATGTCAGTGGTAGATCCCTATATCAGAGAGCACAAGTCTATGTTGCGACTTGGGAATCCAAGCAAGTCAGCTGCTTGAATCACAAAGGCACACAACAAAGGTTTCAACCACTGGTTCCAAGAACAAATGTATGGGATCAACTCCTTCAAATGATGATAAAGTTTTGGCTTGGTTGGCAAGACGGCCATAGTTTACAACTACGACATCGCAAAGATATGACATAAATAGATACACATTTTATACAAGGGATCAGGACAAAAGGAGCATATTCTAGAATAACAAGGTCCGGATTGAGGCCTACGGTCCCAATAATTGGAAGAACAACTACTATGGCTTCATAGAAGAGATCTGGGAGCTTGAGTATATAACTATGAAGATCCCTATGTTCCAATGCCATTGAGTGCATCTCAAAGGAGTCCATATCGAGGATCATAACATCACAACTATGGATCTACAACATCTTGGATCAAAAGAAGAGTCATTTATCCTCACTAAGCAGGTTGGTCAAGTCTTCTACATAATTGATCCAAAAAATCAGAAGCGCCACATAGTTCGAAATGGTAAAAGGAGTATTTTTGGAGTGGACGATGTAGTGCATGAGGAGGATTGCAACCATTTCGATGAAGAAGAATATGATCCTAATGAAGACATGACGACAGTGTACCTAGAACCAACTGATGAAGGAATGTACCTACATAGAGATCATAATGAAGGGCTTACATATTAAGGCAAAAAGCTAGTGCAAGATTAGTATTTTGTAAGAGGTAATTATTGTAATAATTATGTGCCATGCAATTAATTAATGTCCGGTGCATTTCATTTATCTCTAATGCATTAAATATGTCTAGTGTAGTGCAAACTGAGATAAGTGAATCTGTCATTGGAAAAACTCATCAACGACGGGCTAGGTGGAGACTCATGAGGATACCCATAACAACAACAAACAACAACAACAACAACCAAGCCTTTTGTCCTAGGCAAGTTGGGGTAGGCTAGAGATGAATTTCCTATATAAGTGGGGCCAAGGTTTTTTGGCCGAAAACTCTGATTTCCTCCTGCGCGCTCCTGACGCTTCATTTCTAAGCTAACGAGCCCTAGCGTGGCTGTGACGCCCTCCACACATTGAGCACCGATGCTTGCAACCTCGTGGACTGACTCCCCCAACCTCAAAAACCGTAGCCCATGCCTCCTCTCCTTCCCAAACTAGTGGACACGCACAGCCGCCCCCCAAGTTGCCACCTCCAACGACCGTGCCCCCCATATCACTACCTTCTATCTCCGAGTGTAACTATGGCCGCCTCCTCCTCCTCCCCCCCCATAGCTCGCTCTATGATGTTAGGCATGTAGCTGTGCTGAGAACCAAGAGCATCCCCACGATAACCCTAATTTGTCTGACCCTAGCATGTCTTTAAGTTGTTTCTATTTATTCTGCACATTAGTTTATAGTATAGATCAATAACGTCACAGAGAACCTCACCGTCCCAGCTAGAAACCGTCGCCTCTATGAAAAAATCGAGGAGGGCTCCGCGGACCCGGAACAAGTTGCCTAAGGAAAGGATGGTTGTCATAGAGGTCGATTAGAGAAGCGGAAAGCCTAAGTTGCCAGAAGCCCCGTTAAAGAGGTTCGACACCGTGTGAGGAGTACTTGCATGACAACGGATACCAATCTAGTTCAGCAACTGGACATTGAAAACGGAGATGAGCCGCGTCATGAAGATGTTTTGGAAAAAATTTGAAGTTCCCCTGCAGGATAAAAACAGATTCGAGGAGGCCACAAAGACATCAATTGGAGGGGCTCACTGGAACTACAGAAGCAAGCACCGGAAGATTGGGCGGAGTATGTGAAATTGAAGCAAACACCCGAATTTGCGGGTGAGAGTGCAAAGGCTAAGGACCTGTGCAAGAGGAATGCAATCCCGCACACTTTGAAAAGTCGTCGTTACACTAATAAGATCCCAATGTGGGAGTGGGAGGACGCTGCACTACGAGAGGCGGGTCAACCAGTCCCTTATGGAGAAATTGATGAACGTGCTCGTAATTGGGTCCTTAGCCACTTGAGCAGGTCCTTTGGGTCTGTCAACTTCCCAAACCCCATAGTTGACATGTCCCATCGCCTAGTAAGACATCCAATTTGTCTTGTATTTTATGCCGTTTAGCTCCATTGATGTCGACATAGCTTGTCCTTCCATTGTAGATACAACTGACACAACAGTCGGCTTTTGAAGACCCTATCAGCAATCCTAGGTGGGATGATGCTCTCTTGCGTGCTTCGGGAAACCCAGAGAAATTGGGTCACATGCGAGGCCTAGGGGTCTCCATCCACTGGTTCGAGGGATTCCCCCAAACTCTTGAGCAGTCCCAAGCTCGGAGGAGGACCAGGGATGAGAGTATGTAGGAGATTGTTGGATCGGTGGCTTCCGACAGAGGGGGGGTGAATGTCGGTTTCTTAAAAATTCTTCTTCAAATTCAAATACAAATAGCAACTGAGGTGCTACTGTAAGTGACAGAAAAGACGCAGTGAAAATAACTCGACAAAACACCGCAAAACTGGAATAGCAGTGTCTCACACCGGTGACACAGCTATGTCACACAGCTGGGTGACACAGCTGGCTCGGCGGAAAAATCCCCAAATGTCCTTGGTGACATGGAGCTCGTCGATAGCTTCGAAACGAGTCCAAGTTCACCGAATTCTGAGTTCGGACGCAAAAGTTATGATCAAAACATTGCACGTCCGAAGCAGTAGCAGTGAAACTCACACCTGTGGCACAGCTGTGTGGCACAGCTATGTCATAGCTGTGTGACACCTGTGACACAGCTGTGTGACACAGCTGAGTGTCACAGTTGTGTGACAGGCAGATTAGTCAGAACTGTGATTTCGATCCAATTTTTGAACCAATTCAAAATCTACCCAACCAAATCAAACCAAATTTGACAGAGAGGTGTAGGAAGGTCTTGTGAGTCTAAATCTGATGTTTATCTCTATAAAAACTTCTCAAGTCAAGACATTTACCCTCTTTTCTCCAATCAGCCCTAGAAGTGAGAAAAAGAGAAATTTTAGGAGAAAAGGAAGCTCAAGAGGAATCTTGATCTCAAATCAATATGGTATCATCTCACATGTCCCAGTAACCTATTCCAAACCCCAAATCACAGGATCAAACCCTCTACAAAGATTAATCACAAAAATCCCATTTCTTGCTTCTTTTCCAAGAAAACTCGAAATAGAGGAGGGAAAGGTTGAATCCTTGGATATTCTTGGATGGGATCAGTATAGAGATGATCTCCCCATCACTTACTTGCCATACCACGGATCAATCCACAGGAAAAGCAAGAAAATGAAAATCCAAAAGAGCTAATGAAGGAAATAACTCAAGAACACAAAGAAATTGAGAAAATCTTTTTGTATTGCATTTTCGTGGATTTTCTTGCTGTTTCAAAGGCCTCTCATGATTAGACCAAAGCTCTCTTGAGCAGCCCCTAACAAGGGTTTTCATAATGCTTACAAAAGGGTTAAAAGATAAGCACATCTTATCCCTCTATTTATAGTGGTGGAGGCATACCTCCCACTGCTTGGGCCTTAAAGCCCACTTAGATGGCATGAGCACTTAGCACGCATCACAAAGCGTCTAAGTGACTCATCCGCCATCCATCCTCTCCTTCTACCCTAAGCAACTAACCCTAAACCGCTTCCGGGCCGCCGCCACAGTTTCTTGGTCATGCTTCGGTAGATTCCGCATTTTTACCAAAACGCCCTTGCACTGACTTGGTCTTCACGTCTCGTCTCCACACGCTTGCTTGTCCTCCGCGTACATGCTTTTAAGCCGCACGATGTTGTCGCCACCTACTTGATCGCATCTCAGCCCTCCAAGCCTCATGCCGGTCCATATGGCCGAACCATCGCCGCACCCAACTCGCACCTGCACACAATAGACCACGCAAAGCGTTACGAGCACAAGTTTTCAACTTGACCCAAGTTAGTCGAGAAAAATCTTTCATCCACTCAATTTTTCCTTGAGACAAATTGAGAAACTCAATCAACCACACATCAATGAATTCATGCAACCAAATATTCAAATCCAACAAAACAAAGTATGACAAAATATTCATCACAACTATTGTCAAAATCAACACATGACTCACAATCTCCCCCTTGATGAATATATTGCCAACACTTCTCAATCAATCAATTTGGAGTTGGTTTAAAGATTTAGAAGCAATTAAGTTGCAAGAATTCAAACTTGGCCAAATGAAAGAGAAAGCAAATACCGGGCCAAGTGAATGTGAACAAGAGTAAGATCCAAACTGTGAGTGAAGGCTTAACATATGTAATGAAACTCGCCCTCACTCCTACAATAAATGCATTTATGATCTACTCAAAATCAAACGCTCAAAACTGCACACACATGCCAACACATGCCAAGGTATGATTGATTCACTATTTCTCCCCCTTTGGCACTATAGTCATGAAGAGTAAGCATGTATGCGTGGAATGAAATGGAATTTTTTGATTTTTCAGTTTTAGCGAGCTTTGAAGATTATCCAAAATGAGACACAGCAAATACTAAGATGCCAGATAGGTGCTCATCAAACCATAAAAAGACATGTATGTCAAGAAGAGCAGCTAGCATTTCAAGTTCTTAGCATATTAAAGATTTCACTAGTGATGAGTTCCAAACTAGCTAGGCACAGCTGCAATGAATCGAAACATGAGTGAAGTATGACAACCTAGCGCTAAGTCATGACTAGGAGGACAACTGATCAAGATTAGGACCAAAATACTCCACCACATGCTGGATTAAGCAATCACATGATTAAATGGATTAGTCACAACCAAAATACAACCCCCTTCACGAGGAAGTACCTTGAGTGATTCATCCTGACTTTTTCACATAGATTCCACATGATTATTTGGACTAGCCACAACCAAAGTACTACCTCCTGTACGAGCAAGTACCTTTAGTGGACCATCCCTATTTTAGCATTTTTCACATTAGCATATGATAGATTTCAAGCATGTAGAGCAAAAACTAGTGACTTTTGATGACAATAAGTATTCTCCGACCCGAGCCACAAAAGCCTAGGCATGTTAAACCACTAGCAGTCCTAATCAAGATTACCATGAAGTCCTATCTTTGACTAGTCATAAACAAAGATCATAGTTGCAATACTAGAGACATGAGCAGATTCAAAAGCAAAGGATTCCCTAGCAAGCAACTCATCAGTAGATCAAAGATTTAAGTTCAAGTAGTTGTCCAATTAAGCTAGCAGATTCTTGAGAACACATGTCAAAACATGGTGAAATGAGCTAGACAATCAAAATATGGCATATAGCGGACTCGTAGAAATCATTGTTTCATCAAGGATAATAGACAAAGCTCGTGAAAATATAAAATGCACATGATATATCACAAATGATGTAAAATGCACTACGTCATAATATGATACACAATAAGAAGACTCCCCCTCAAACCAGCCCATGGGGATGAACAATCCCCAACTCCCCTCTAAGTGCACAGAATCGGGTGGGATCTAAGGGCTTGGTAAATATATCCGCAAGTTGATTTTCAGAATCAACAAACTTGAGCACTACATCACCCTTCTCAACATGGTCTCTAAGGAAGTGAAACCGCACATCTATATGCTTAGTCCTAGAATGCTGCACTGGGTTCTTAACAATGTTAATAGCACTAGTGTTATCACAGAAAAGTGGAACACTATCAAAAGACAACCCAAAATCCCGCAAAATCGAAATCATCCAAAGAATTTGACTACAACAACTAGCAGCTGCAACATACTCAGCTTCAGCAGTAGATTGTGCAACAGATGATTGTTTTCTAGAAGACCATGAAACAAGAGAAGTGCCAAGAAAATGACAAGTTCCAGAAGTACTCTTGCGGTCTATCTTACACCCGGCAAAGTCTGAATCAGAAAAACCCCGAATCCCGAGAACAAAAGAGTATGAATACCAAAGTCCAAACTCAAGGGATGATCAAAGGTACCTCATGATACTCTTCACAGCTTGCCGGTGGGAGTCTCTCGGCGAGGCTTGAAACCTCTCACACAGGCAAACAGCGAACTAGATGTCCGGTCTTGTCGCTGTCAAGTAGAGAAGGGAGCCGATCATGCTCCTGAACTCCTTCTGGTCCACCGCCTCTTCTTCTTCATCAGGACCAAGTGACGTTGCAGTAGACATCTGTAATACCCAGATTCGATAATTAGGGTTTTGCTCCGCATTCATGCATACATGGCATCATTATCACTCACACCTTGCTTAGACTTAGTCGTATATTAACTTTACTTTATAGAATATGTACATATCTCATCCTCGGTGGATAATTTAGCAAACACCAATCAGCTTATTTGACCGATTGCAAACCATATCCATGATAGCAGGTGAAGGGCGTCAGTGACCCCTAGTTGAACTAACCCCTAAGCTTCCCTTTCCCTAAGATCCCATCCGAGCGTACGATGAATTGCCAGGTCGGTTGAAGAATTGGGCTTCAAATGTCGAAGGAGCAGGATTAGGGTTAATCGAGTAGGCAACCTTCCGGTGGATGAAAAGTCCCCAAATTTTATAACCAGCCCTAAATATGGAAGCCCTAGCTACCTGTCAATTTTCAAAAGTTTTGGAAGAAGATAAGACCTAGTTGTAGTTCAAACGCCGAATTAGGTCAAACCCTAGGGTTGAACTAGAACCCAGGTCAAACGAGCTCCAAACCACCCCAAACTTTTACAGTAGGTCCTATAAATCAATTTGAATCCCCTGTAAAAATTTCAAGATTTTTGAAGCTTAGAATGCACATAAAATGACGAGATAACCGGTTCTGTATTGAAGAAAAGAAAAATAAGAGACAATTGGGCCGGGGCCTACTGGGCCTCCCCGTTCGGCTCGCCAGCCGCTGATGCCGCCTTCCCTTCCCCCCCCTCTTCCCGCCTTCCCCCATCGAAGGCGCCCCACCCCAGTTGTGCCATCCCCCTTTGCCCTGCCCGCGGGACCCGCCTGTCGGGGCACCCCCGCCACGTCGCCGCCGCCTGGTGGCCAAGCAGGGCGGTGCTGCCCCGGCGTCCCGACCGCGCCGCCGCATTTAAAGCCCCCCGGCTCGGACCGCTCCCCACTCCCCTCTCTTCTCTCCTCGCCGAACCCCAAACCCTAGCCCCCGGTCCCGTCGTCGCCGGAGCACCCGCCGCCGCCCGCTTCTTCTCCGTCTCCCGTGGCGCCTCCGACGAGCCCCCTTTCCCGAGCTGGTGAGCCGCGGTCCCCTTTTTCCAGCCCCCGACCCTCTCCCTTGCCCCCCTCACCCGCTCTCCTCCTCTCTGCTGCAGGTCCGGGCCCGAGGCCCCTCCCCGGCGCCGCTTCGGTCTCTGCCGCCGCTAGCCTCGCCGCTAGCCCACCGCCGGCGTCCTCCATCTTCCCGGACCCGCGAGCCGGCACCGGGGTGAGCTCCGCTGGCCATGCCGCCCTTCCCTGAGTCCGCCGCCTCCCCTAGCGCCTTCGGGCTTCTCTGGCGAGGCCACCACCCAAGCTCCACCTTTCGGCCGCGCCAGCTCCAGGAGGAAGAGTCGGCCGCGTGGCCCCCTCCCATTGGGCCACGGGTGCTCGGTCCCCACTACCCGGGCCCCACCTGTCTGTGTGGGTTAGGTCTAGGGTTGGGGTTGGGGTAGATCCTCCCGGGTGCACCTAGCATTTAGTTCATTAATTTTCGTAGAGAGGAAATAGTCCCGAAATAGAAAGTTAGGTTTAGGGCTTATTTCCATTTCGGGTAAGAATTAAAACCTCAATATCTCTCAAACCGTAACACCAAATTGGAAAATTTTTACATTTTTGGAAACCTTAGGAAATCATCTACATTTTGGTCTGGATGAAAATTTAAAATTTAAAATATAAATTCTACTTAAAGTTGAGTTAGAGTCATTTCATTCTATTTCGTATGGCATTTTCAATAAATCATAACTTTCGACTCGTAACTCCAAATATTGCAAACTTTAATTTTCTCGAAACCCTATGAAATTCTCTACAACCTGGCTCAAATATAATTTCAAGATTTGAAATACGATATCCTGATCCAATTAAGTATGTACATTTACATAGTAGTCCCTTCCGAGCCTTGTTTCTGCGGTACTTCATAACTTAAAAATTATGGCTCCGATTCGGGTGATCCTAGTTGCATTAGATTCATGTCTCGGAGCACTTCCCCAATGCGAACATTGTTAGGTCGTGACCATCCATGGTGAATACTAATCTTCAAACTAAAGGTGAACCCATACTTCATATGACCTGCATGCATAGTTAGGGTTTTGCAGATTTGTCCGATAAACTTTAAAATGCGATATCTCTTCAATCGTAGCTCCAAATTAAGTAATTCCAGTTGCGTTAACCTTGTATCGTTGAATACTTTCAAAATACCCACCCTCTGAATTAAAATCGTACCATGTGCATAACCACCTTAACTTTACATGTGATTAAGCGAAATCGGCATTTCATACAGCATTAGGGTCATACCTAAAACCTACTATCGCCAATTGTGAATTCTTATTGCCCTAGGTTTCTAATGTCAATAAGTCACCTTAGAATTGCATATCTACACTCATTATCATGCATGCATGGTTAGGACAACCACTTGATTTCGACAACTCCAACTTTAGAAATCCTTATCGCGATAGGACTCAAATATCCATAAGCCACTTTAAAAGTTGATTAGCTCCATACATCATGCATACATGCTGGATCTCATTTCTTCCGTTTTATCGTTTTGTTTCCGGTGTCCGCATTGTCTGCGATAGAGCTCGAAGAAGGCGACCACCAGGCTCACGATCCAACGCAAGATCAGGAACCCTGTGACCAAGGCAAGCAGAGCTTGTTGCATCCTTGCATTGTTACTTATATACTTTACTTGATTATATGTTGGTGTGTGGATCGCTGCTTGGAATGTGTGGTTTCGGTTCGGTTCAGTAAATTAGCATGTTAGGACGGGTTGTCTGTTGTGTCCAGCGATGGCTGGGAATTGATCCGGTGCGTCTACTAACTTGAACCTACTAATGTGAGATGTGAGAGCCGAGGGTGTGCTCGATGGATACGGTTGATAGGTTCTACCCTCCTGAGGAGATTCCGCTCGACGGATATGGTTGGTAGGTTTCTACCATCCTGAGGTGATTCCGCTCGACGGATACGGTTGGTAGGTTCTATCACCCTGAGGTGATTTCATCGTAGTATTTCCCTTATCACCGCATGGACGTTAGCGGAAATCTCTGCCATGGACGTTTCGTATGGTAAGCGTCGGTCACGTGGAGATTAGCTACCTCCGGGTGAAGAGCACTGGTTATTTCCATGGGGATGTATTTGCCGGTAACGATCCGAGAGATTAAGTGAGTGTGTGCCATGATGGCTCGTCGTCAATGTGCGAGGTGGGCTGTCCCAAGTGAGTGGGAAATGGCAAGTGAGTGCCATGTTGCTTATCCATCGAAGTGTGTAGTTGGCAAGTGAGTGCCCCTATGCCCATTCGTGGAAATGTGTGAATTTTGAGCTGCGAGTTATTATCTATGGTTAACCTTCCTTCTGTCAATGAGATATTTGTATGCTTGTACCTTTCGGCTTGAGTTATGTCATGTTTAATTACTGTTATACTAGTATGTGTAGGACATTTAATCAAGCACGAATAAGTCTTGCGAGTACCTTCCTACTCACCTAGGATATTCCTAGATCATTGCAGGTGAGCCAGTGGTCGAGGAATACTTCGATGATGCCTAGCTTCTTGGTTTTCTTGGTTGGCTATTCGACCCAGGGATTGTTGTGGTTTTTGGTCAGCGGTCAATGCGCCGCTGTGGGACTCGTTTACTTTGCTTCCGCTGTTGTTTAAATTCTCCGTACTTGGATATGTTTTCGGTTATGGCCGAATGATGTAATGTGTTGTCCCATCGTGGACAGTTACTAGTAATATCGTATTTGTAGAGCTTTGTTGTGATATCCGAGTTGTTATCTGGGTTGCCCATGTACAATGCGTGTATGTGATGAATTATGTGGGCAACTGTGCAGCGGTAGTATTGTGTGCTAGGATTGCGTTTCGTGATGGCAGAGGTGAGCGAACCACTAGTCCTGTGTAGCTTTGGTTGAGTCGATCCAGGGGATTCGTCCCGTACTCGCTAAGCCTCCTACGACCGTCACACCTCGCGCTGACGGCAGAGCAGAGCTGGATTCCCCCCAGAGTAGCACATCGCGGCTAGGTTAGGTTGAGGGGATGCATATCCCGAGCTCTAGTCCTCCTATGGCTATCGCGGAGCGCAGACTTATCACGCGGTATTACCCCTTCACCGGCATCTGGGATCTATATGTGGTTCTGGGAAGATTGGTCGCTTCTGGCCGGTTCGCACGTGGCGGGTGTCGGATCGTTCTGCCTTGGTGCGTACGGCGCAGGTACCATGCCACCGGGCTGACGAGTCCTTCGGTCCTTGGCGACTTCGCGTTCCCCTAATCATATGTGGATTCCGGGTCCATGACAACATCGGGGTATTGATTGGCTTGGCATCGCTCATCCCGAACTTCTTCAAAAGATCCTTGGTGTACTTGGCCTGATGGACAAAGGTGCCCTCCTTCGTCTGCTTGATTTGCAACCCCAAGAAGTATTGGAGCTCACCCATCATGGGCATCTCAAATTCCCTGCTCATCAACTCATAAAACTTGGACACAAGAGCATTAGAGGAGCCACCAAAGATTATGTCATCCATATAGATTTGCACTATTAGTAGGTCACTACCACGCCTAAGAAGAAACAAGGTTTTGTCTACCCTCCCCATTTCAAAACTATTTTGAAGCAAAAAACTCTTAAGTCTATCATACCAAGCTCTGGGTGCTTGCTTAAGACCATAGATAGCCTTAGATAGTTTGAACACATGGTTAGGGTATTTAGGTTTCTCAAATCCTGGAGGTTGTTTAACATAGACTTCTTCTTCAATGAAACCGTTAAGAAATGCACTTTTCACATTCATTTGATAAAGCTTGAACTTCTTAGAGGCTGAAAATGCAAGAAAAATGCGTATAGCCTCCAAGCGAGCTACTGGTGCAAAGGTTTCATTAAAATCAAAGCCCTCAATTTGACTAAACCCTTGGGCTACAAGTCTAGCCTTGTTGCGAACAACAATGCCATCCTCACTTTGCTTGTTCTTGAACACCCACTTGGTTCCAATGATATTGTGACCAAGTGGAGGCTCTACAAGCACCCAAACCTTATTTCTCTCAAAATTTTCTAACTCCTCATGCATGGCATTGACCCAACTATCATCAGAAAGTGCATGACATATATCTTTGGGCTCAAAAGATGCAACAAAAGCTGAATGCGCAAGTTCTGAGGAAGGAATGGACCTGGAGCGAGTTACACGCTCAGAGATGTCGCCGATGATCTGTGTCGGAGGGTGATCCTTCTGGAGGCGTTGTGGACCCCTGAGCTCATCTGAAACTTGAGTGGAAGTAGCCTCGGCAACCTCTACCTCAGCTGTGGAAGAGGTAGGAAGCTGAGCTGCCGGTGAAGAAGGGGCCACCGCCGATGATGAAGTCGTCGGTGCTGGACCCTCAGCTACTGTCGAAGAAGTCACTAGAGGACTAGCAGCTGCCACCTGAGAAGTGGGGGCGCGGCCCACACCACTCTCAAAGTCATCTTCATCCTAGAAGATCGACTAGGACTCCTGTGAAACACCTAAAAGCTCGGGTCTAGCAAAGCTAGCCTCATCAAAAGTCACATCATAGGACTCCACAATGGTGTTAGTCTCAAGATTAAGCACTTGATATCCTTTGAATGTCTAGGGTATCCAAGCATGATACCATCAGAAGTACGCGACTTGAACTTGTCGAGAAGACCCTTCTTTAGGATAAAACATTTGCAACCAAAAACCCTAAGATGGGACACATTTGGCTTCTTCCCAAACATAAGCTCATAAGATGTCACGTGCAGAGAAGAACACAGAAAAACTCGATTTGACACATAGCAAGCGGTGTTGACGGCCTCGGCCCAATACCGTCGCAATGTGCCATACTCATCAAGCATCGTTCTTGCCATCTCAACTAAAGTCCTATTCTTCCTCTCCACAACACCATTCTGCTGACAGGTGCGTGGAGTGGAGAATTGGTGCTCAACACCACGATCAGCAAGAAAATCTGTGAAAGAAGCATTCTTGAACTCTAACCCATTATCATTGCAAATTCCCTTCAAAGAACCAGGAAAGAGATCCAAGAGCGTCAAAGCCAAATCTCAAAAGAACTCAAATGCTTCAGATTTATGCTCCATGAAAAACACCCAAGAGAACCGAGAGTAGTCATCAACTATGACGAGAACATACCACTTCCCACCCGCCGATCGAACCCGAGCTGGACCTACAGTGTCCATGTGTAAAAATTGAGCGGGTCTATCGGTCTTCACCTGATTGACAGGTGGATGAGAAGCAGCAACTTGTTTTCCATGACGACATGGGGCGCATACCAAATCCTTGACTGGTTTGAGTTTGGGCAAACCTCTCAGAAGGTCAAGGCTGCCAACTCTAGTCAAGTGGTCAAAACCAACATGCCCCAAACGCCGGTGCCAAAGTTGAAACACTGAAGAACTAGTTGCAAGAAAACACCTAGACTCAGAAGAACTAAACTCAGCAGCAAAAGCTCTACTGGGACGAGAAATAGCAAAAGCAAATGCACCCGAAGAGTCAAGAACACGACATCCATTCTTCTTAAAGCACACCTCATAATCATCATCAATAAGGTGTGAAACCGAGATGAGGTTGTATTTCAGTTTACTCACAAGGGCAACATCTTTGAGGATGTTGTTGTTGTTGACTCGCACCGTGCCCTTGTGTGTCACAGTCCACGGGAGTCATCTCCAAAAGTGATGTACTCATCACCGGACGTCTTGTTGAGGGAGGTGAACCATTTTGAGCTTCCGGTCATGTGACGTGAACACCTGGAATCAACGAGCCACATGTTCACCAACCCTCGCCGGCCAACCTACACAAAAGGTCGAAAATGAGTGGACTCAGTACTGGGGTTAGTAAGCAAAGATTTTCGAATCCAGTACTGAGTCACTTGCTGAACAGGAACAAATGATCGTGAGTGATTAGCATGCAATGCAACACCTTGAGCAACTCTATGATCCTGACCTAGAACGCGCCGCGGAGGAATGTCACGCACCAGAGCACGTGAACCACCTCCAAGAGGACGGTGAGAAGACTCTAAGTGACCTAAGCCCTGTTGCCTGCTAGAGCCACCAGAAACCTCAACATGTTGAGGCCTCGTGTGTGTCCTAGGAGCACTCAATGCATTGTTGCGTCATTGAATACCCCTAAGAGCACGAACATGGTCACGACGCTCCTCCTTGAGACGTCGAAAGCAAAACTCAACAAGATGACCATCCTTATGACAATGAGTGCATCTGTATTTTACCCTCTGCAAGGTAGCACCGACTAAAACTGAGGCACTCTTGTCCTTAAGAGATGAACCCAGATAGCCACCTGACTTGAACACTGTTCCCCTCTCCCCCTGAGCTATTGCAATCAAACCTCTACCAAGAGAACCAATGGGATGAGGAGGATGATTCTTATTTTCTTCCACATGATTAAAACCTAGACCTTTGCCTGAGCTAACTCTAGACTTGTCTAAGATCATGTCAAGTTCTTTTCTACCTCCAGAAAATCTCTCCAAAGTTTTCTTGAGGTAGTCAACTTCCCTAAGCAAAGGAGCACAGGTAAGACAAGCTCCTGAAGCTGACACTCTAACAGCCTTCTCATATTTTTCTTTGTATGCTCCTAGTTCAAGTTTTAGAGACTCACAAGACACATAAGCAGTGCTACATGTTTCAGCTACTATTTTCTTAAACCTTTCTCTAAATGCAGCATGCATAGCAGAAACATCATTCTCAAGTTCATGGCAAAATATGCAAGTAGAAGAAATAGCATGAGAAGCATCAACGGGTAGCTTAGAAGTAGTAGCATTAGCCAAAGTGAATTTTCTGTAAAGCTTAGAAATGTGTCTCCCTAAGTCCTGATTTTCTTCAATTAGATCTGGGCATGTATCACACACAGATCTTCTCATTTCTAGCACCGATTGGTTCAATTTTTTATTTCTACCTTCCAAATACTTGCATTTTAAACATGGGGAAGGTTCTTGAGTGCTCTTAGATCTAATGCTAGCAAGTTGATTCTTAGTATTTTCAAGTTCCTTAGCACGAAATAAATGAACAATGCAACCAGCAAGATAAGCAGTTTTAAGCTTGGCTAGATTGTCCTTATAGACCATAAGCTCTTGGATGACAATTATATGCAATATGAAACCTATAGCAAAGCACAATTTTATCTCATTCAATTCATTCAGAGGTGCTAAGCTGGAGGGACATCTAGGAGGTGCACTAGAAGGCAAACTAGCATGTGAAGATTTGAGCATATCAATTTCTTTCTTCAGAGAGTCTAAATCATCATCCTTAGAAGCACAAAAGGAGCAAGGGCTCGACTTAAGTTTATCAAGTTCAATCATGGATGACTTAAGCAGTTCACTTACACTAGCATGAGCATTTTTAGCTTCAAGGAATTCTTTGTGTAAAACATCACAACTAGCACACTCATCATCATTACTTTTCAGTTTAGCAATTTCTAGTGTAAGAGAATTAAATTTCTTAGTCAGATCTTTAGATTTCTTGATTGAAGCAAACAGAGCATCATTTTGCACATCAAACATATCAAGCAGCTTATCATGTCTAACACTAAGCTCATCAAAAGTGCAGCTCACCTCGCTTGCAAGATCTTCATCGTCGCTCTCTTCCTCAGATCTCACCATGAAGCACATGCTGGTGAAGCCATGTTCCACCTTCTTCTTACCTTTCTTCTTGTGCTTGGGCAGCTCCAGTTCATCCTCGCTTGAGGAAGAGGAAGATGAGGAAGAGTTGGTGCTGTTGTCGCTATCTCCAAAAGCAGCGAGAGCTCGACGAAGGTTCTTCTCCACCTCACCCATCTTGGGCCTCGATCCAAGCTTGTTTCTTCTCTTGTCCTGAAACTTAGAAGCAAACTTGTTTCTCTCTTTAGGATTGGGACACTCGGATCGAATGTGACCTTTCTCACCACATCCATAGCAGGTGATATCCGAGGATTTCCTTCTCCTATTTCTCACATTCTTGTATGCCCTAGAGAAGTGTTTTGCAAATAACACGAGCTCATCCTCAGGAAGAGATTCAAGCTAATCATCAGACAAAGAAGACAAGGCTACAAGAGGCAGTCCAGAAGAAGAAGAAATCATGCAAGTGTCAGAGTTGACACTAGGAGACACTATCCCTGATGGGTCCGAGGAAGTGTTCCCAACAAGAGCCAAACTCTTGGACTTAAAGCCATTTCTGTTCTCCGAAGTGATCTCATGAGTGGAGAGCTTGGAGAATAGATGATCGAGTATGAGAGTGGCAAGATTGGCGGACTCTTGGATGGCAATCTTCCGCACTTCAAAAGCGGGCTCTAATGTGTTCAACACATGCCTAGCCATCTCTGAGTCAGAGTATCTCACCCCCACACTCCTGAGCTTGTTCACTATTCTTTCAAATCTCTCAAAAAGCTCAGAAATTGATTCCCCAGATCATTGCTCAAAATGATTGTATTCAACTCTATACTGATCTACTCGAGCAATCTTGACTTGGTCGGACCCCTCATGGTAGGTGATCAAAGTCGACCAAATCATGTGAGCGGTATCAAGATGAGCAACCCGCCCATGCTCCTTCCTATCCAAACCAGAAAGCAAATAGTTGATGGCCTTGCAATTGTTTTCAACATCAACCTGATTTGCAGCCGTTACTTGTACAGGAAGAGCAAAGTCCCTTTCGATGATTTGCCAAATAGCAAGCCCCTCTGACTGGATAAAGATTCTCATTCGATTTTTCCAGAACTCCCAGTCCATTCCATTGAAGACAGGAGGACGAGTCGAGTATCCGTGGGAAGCCATGGCTCACAAAGCCGGTCAAGGCTTATAGAGAAGCGAGACCGGGCTCTGATACCACTTGTTGGATCGGTGGCTTCCGACAGAGGGGGGTGAATGTCGGTTTCTTAAAATTTCTTCTTCAAATTCAAATACAAATAGCAACTGAGGTGCTACTGTAACTGACAGAAAAGACGTAGTGAAAATAACTCGACAAAACACCGCAAAACTGGAATAGCAGTGCCTCACACTGGTGACACAGCTGTGTCACACAGCTGGGTGACACAGCTAGCTCAGCGGAAAAATCCCCAAATGTCTTTGGTGACGTGGAGCTCGTCGATAGCTTCAAAACGAATCCAAGTTCACCGAATTTTGAGTTCGGACGTAAAAGTTATGATCAAAACATTGCACGTCCGAAGCAGCAGCAGTAACTCACACTTGTGGCACAGCTGTGTGACAGGCAAATTAGTCAGAACTGTAATTTCGATCCAATTTTTGAACCAATTCAAAATCTACCCAACCAAATCAAACCAAATTTGACAGGAGAGGTGTAGGAAGGTCATGTGAGTTTAAATCTGATGTTTATCTCCATAAAAACTTCTCAAGTCAAGACATTTACCCTCTTTTCTCCAATGAGCCCTAGAAGTGAGAAAAAGAGAAATTTTGGGAGAAAAGGAAGCTCGTGAGGAATCTTGATCTCAAATCAATATGGTATCATCTTACATGTCCTAGCAACCTATTCCAAACCCCAAATCACAGGATCAAACCCTCTACAAAGATTAATCACGAAAATCCCATTTCTTCTTCTTTTCCAAGAAAACTCGAAATAGAGGAGGGAAAGGTTGAATCCTTGGGTATGCTTAGATGGGATCAGTATAGAGATGATCTCCCCATCACTTACTTGCCATACCACGGATCAATCCACAGGAAAAGCAAGAAAACAAAAATCCAAAAGAGCTAATGAAGGAAATAACTCAAGAACACAAAGAAATTGAGAAAATCATTTTGTATTGCATTTTCATGGATTTTCTTGCTGTTGCAAAGGCCTCTCATGATTAGACCAAAGCTCCCTTGAGCAGCTCCTAACAAGGGTTTTCACAATGCTTACAAAAGGGTTAAAAGATAAGCACATCTTATCCCTCTATTTATAGTGGTGGAGGCATACCTCCCACCACTTGGGCCTTAAAGCCCACTTAGATGGCATGAGCACTTAGCACGCATCACAAAGCGTCTAAGTGACTCATCCGCCATCCATCCTCTCCTTCTACCCTAAGCAACTAACCCTAAACCACTTCCGGCCGCCGCCGCAGTTTCTTGGTCCTGCTTCGGTAGATTCTGTGTTTTTACCAAAACGCCCTCGCACTGACTTGGTCTTCACGTCTCGTCTCCACAAGCTTTCTTGTCCTCCGCATACATGCTTTTAAGCCGCACGATGTCGTCGCCACCTCCTTGACCGCATCTCAGCCCTCCAAGCCTCATGCCGGTCCATATGGCCGAACCATCGCCGCACCCAACTCGCACCTGCACACAATAGACCACGCAAAGCGTTGCGAGCACAAGTTTTCAACTTGACCCAAGTCAGTCGAGAAAAATATTTCATCCACTCAATTTTTCCTTGAGACAAATTGAGAAACTCAATCAACCACACATCAATGAATTCATGCAACCAAATATTCAAATTCAACAAAACAAAGTATGGCAAAATATTCATCACAACTATTGTCAAAGTCAACACATGACTCACAAAGATGTTAAGGAGATAGGTCTATGCGGATATAGAGGTGAAGTTTAGCAGGGACTCTGAAAAATGGAAGACAGTTGCCTTGGTGCAACAAAAATAGCTGCTTGGCACTTGCCCCGATGAAAGTAGCCCAGCTAAACCCAAACAGAGTAGCTATTTGTCTACTGATCCTACTCCCGATTCATACCTTGCGACCGCCTGAACATAAGTTTCATAATATACGTGCATATTTTCTATACATTTATTCCTTAGTGAAGTTTTAATTGTTTCTTCGATTTACAACCCGGCAAACTCGTGCATAGTCTTGCTGGTGTGATTCCTACGGCAGTTGCCCATTGGGTATTTCATTCAACTCAACCAAGAGCACGCGTGCACAACACCCGCCTACTGGTAGACATGGAAAGTGTCGAGTCGACAAGCTAGTGGAATGTGGCGTACCCGGTTTTAAGGCCGGATAAACCCCTGCGTTTACTGTACTGGTCCCATGATTAGTGGCCAATACACACAACTTCTTGATAGCGTAGTCATACAATTCCGGGTTCATTACACAAATAGCCATTATGGTCTTTATTGGTACAAACCAGGCCTATTGACCGAATTAAAACTACAGCGGAAAGATACACATGGTTGGTCGCCCATCAATATGCCAACCACAGGCAACTGATTGGGGTAACACCCTAGCCCTCGAAATCACTGTCATCGTCGTCCGAGTGGTACTCCTCTTCGCCTGGCCACATCAACAAGCCAGGTGAGTACATTGAATGTACTTGCAAGCAAGTCCCCATGGGAGAGTAATATGGCTATATTTCATGCAAGGCTTGATTCAAAGGAGGTAGCTCTATCCTAGTTCACATATTGTGCAAAAAAGTAAGTTTTTGATTAAATACAAGAATAGTAGATTCTAAGGCAGTTTTGAAATTGAAAGCAACTCAAATGATCATATCATCGCATGAGGTAGTTTCCACTACCTCATTTCTCATCTCAGCCCCATAGCTTCACCTACCACTAGTTAAGGTTCCTGATACCTATTTGTACTACCTCTTGCAATACAACTAGGCCTTTCTTCTACAATTCCTTGCTACCTGCCTGTAGTGTAAATTGCACTCTGTGGACACATCATGCCCATGTCCTTAGTCCCTTTCCCAGGTTTTGCAAACAAAACTTAGTCTAGCCAGTGTGTGGCCTTGCCAGATTGTGTCCATAACTGAGGATGTGGCTATTCGAATAGATTTTTAACACTCTGCAGAGGTTATACGGTTTTACCCACAAGATGTAAGTCCCCCTTATTGCCGAGCGCTAAGAATATACTTCACAAGGTGTATTGACAGGGTTATTACAACGAGACCTTTCCCCATTTCCGTACCAGAGCTGGACCTGCTAGATAAGATTTACCCAGTCTCCGCTTGTGCTCAGTGACTCCCGACCCACAACCCAAAGTGGACTTACCTTCGTGTCGAATGACTCCCTACGTAGTCACGCGGATGTTCTCTAAGGATGCCAATCTACCTAGCACTCTATTCCTACTGCCCACCGGTCCAGACACTAGCACTCAATGGGATAATCAGCCAAGTCCTTCCCACAAAGGCCATGTGGACGTACGGAGTGAACCTAGTTTAGCGGTACTTAGGCTTTTTCCTTATTTGATTCGAGCAAGACTCCATAATCAATCCCAACAACCATGCTTGCACGTGCTACATCAACATCCCAAACTCCCCTTAAAATTTGTACCCGAATCAAAATAATCTCCCCTTTTATTTTAGATTATTTTAAACATATTTTCATCATCCGCCCTGGGCGACTCATGTCACCCCAAGGGTTTTATTTCTCGAACCACAAGTAAATCCCAATCCCGTAATAGTTCTGGATTTTTGTTCTAGAGCGAGTCTAAGCCTGGCTTACAGCCAATATTTCTAATACTTCACCAAAAAACTATGATGTCTGTTGGTTATTGCTAGGGCTACAAGGAATATTAGGTTGGATCCTAGGCAAATGCAACTATAGGTTAAATTAGCCTTAACTTAACATAGCGTTGCTACCTATATAGCATGTGGGTTCACAAACAAAATACTTGAGTTCATCACATATAGATTTCAACATGGTCAAGGTGAGAAATGCTTGCCTGGCGGTTCCTGGTTCTGTTCCTGACACGGGGGTGATTCCGGATCCTCCTGGCGCACGTACTTCACTCCGTCAACTACATGTTGAAGGAAAGCCAAATGAAACAACCAATAGAGCAGCTCAAAAATTGGATGTTATGCATGCTTAAACAAAGATGATGCTATCATAACGAGGTATTAGGTGTCTTGGTAGTAAATTTATTGACTTAGGGTCTTAGAGTTCTCGGGGAGAGATTAGACCCTGGTGCTAATCTTCAAGTTTTCAGGTTAGGGGTACATCGTGATGGAGACCGGGGAAGTGCTATATGTGGAACTTATACTGGCAGCGGGTTTTAGGGTTCCGGATCTTAGGTCAAAAGAAAGAGAAGAAAAAGGGATTCCCGAGAGATTGTTATATGGACTGAACAAGGGTTAAGGGATTTCCGGTATCTTAGGTCCTATCTTAATAGGACCTTTCACCTTTGGCTAAGTGAAGGTTATCAGGTCAAAGTACTGGAAGGAATTAAGAAAACATTTTATGTGCTCTAAGAATTTACCATATACGGCATATACACTATTTTAAAGAAAAGGAAAGCAACCCTTCATTGGTTCTTTACTGTTTTAATTTAGAATCCTTTGAACTTCGGGAAAGTGCTTGAACTAAAAGTTGGGTTTTTGTTTTAGGCTTCTAGAACTGGAAGAAATGATCAAAGAACCGATCGGTAGCAGGTCGAACCGCTTGAACCAAGAGTAACTGGTTCTGGAAGAAAAGAAAAACTGGTCTTTTAGACGGAAATACGCTTTCCAACCACTGGAGATGAAAAACGGACTTGGGCACGGCCACTTACCGACGGTGGGCCTCACCTTTATTCGTGGCCCACTCGTCAGGGGCCCTTCCTTTACCTTGCTCAGGTCTCGGCTGTTAGGTCTGAACCCGGCTGCCTAAACGTGTTGATCGGGACCGAACGGTGGAGGCCGCCGATGGTAAAACTCCGGCAATGTAAGGGGCCTCTCACGGCGGAGGTTGATTCCTAAAATTGAATGGTAGTCTTGGTTCGATAGGGGATGATGAGTTCGGTGGTGGCGGCGGTTTGGCTAGTGAGGCTCCATATTGTGCTAATTGCTTGGATTTGTGGCGGTGAGGGTGTTGCACGATTGGAAGAAGGGGGTGCTTTGAGGTGAAATGGAGTGTCTCCTTGGCTGTGGAGAGCGGACTGGACCTTGGGTGAATAGGCGGGAGGGTCTGGGCACGCTTCCTATAGGCCAGCAGCGAGTGAAGCTTTGGGAGGTCGCTGTGATGGCTCGGGCACAGCGACACGATGGCTCAGAGATCGATTGTCGTGGTGCTGTGCTTGTTGGAGGTCCGGGCGGGGTCATGGCGCACTGGGACTTGAGGGATAGTGTTCGGCATCGACGGACGGTGCGGGACGCTGCTATGCTCTTCCATGCTGATGCGAGGTGACATTGTGGATGAAAAAGGGGGGTGGCGCAGCATTAGGGAGGGTCCACATGGAGGCCGTGGTGCATGATGGCACAGCGGGCGGTGGCTCAGGCGACGGGCGGCGTGGCTAGTGTCAGCGAGCGGCATGAGCGAGTGCTATGGACATGCACTGTGCGTGTCCAATGCGCGGCTAGGGCATGCACGGATTGGCATGACCGTGTCTGGTTGCGCCCTGGTGCCACTGGTCATGTCCTTCCATGCCAAAGCTTAGCTGGGGACATGTACGAGTGGGAATAACGAGTTAGGCACCAAAGGAACAGCACGGTTGTTTAAATCCTTGAATGCCACAAGATGTCAGCAGCTAGGGTTAAGAAGTAGAGGATGAATGAGGTGTTGCCGGTAAGAGTTATGGAGGTAGGTGTGCCAAGGGAATAGAGGAGAGGCCCCACGAATTTTGAAAGAGTTTTCCATATAGGTTTACTCGTGATTTCATGCGAAGAACGAATTTGCACGAAGGTGTTCGATGGTTGCTAATTAAGACTTTTGAACTGAAGTGGGGTATACTTTTACATATCTGCACTTCTGGGATCTTATAAGGTGTTGCAGGATTTACTCATATTTTTTGGGAATTTATTCCATGGGCTGTAGTTCAATGCTCATTTCTGCCCCAAAGTTGATTTTATTCACATTTAAATATTTTTGAATTGGGCCAGCTAGTATTGTTCTATATTCTGGTGGGGAATAACTTTAGGGTATCCATGGAATTTTCTCGGAATTTTTGGAATGACCAAAATGCATCAAATCGTGGTATTAGGGTTTATGGGTTCGAGTCAAAAGCCTAGAAATCATCTTTAGGGTTTGTGCATATATGTATATAGTTTTTGTACCCGGGTTAGGGTTTCTACATACATATGGTGCGGGTGTTGTCGTTATCACATGTAAGGTGTTGACGCATGATTTGAGTTGACACGATTCATGCAATGACATGCTTTGAAAAGATTTTCAAAATCGAGGTTTGACATGGAAGCCTGTCACACCCTGTTTCCTGCGTCAAAGTTTTCCCAAAACCAAAACCCTAAGCGCGTATATGCGTATATGCTCTTAAGCTAAAAAGCCGCGCATTTTTGGATTTTTTTAATTTATCATCGCATATCATCCCATGGAAGCACTCGAGCTAAGTTGCACGACCCCACAACCGATCTGAGTCAAAAAACCTATCATCGCATGTGCATAACCCTAAACCCTAAGACAGACCCGCATACACCATATATGCTCGTCGCCACCCAAACCCTAGCTATGCGGCAACCTACCCAAGCCTACTCCCAACCACCCAAACATGTTATCCAACCTTCCCCGTGCCCTACCGCAGTCTTGCCGTCGTCCGAAGCCCTAAAACCCAATCCGTCGTCCAAAACCCTAATTAGGTTTTCTCCCTATTAGAAAATCTAAAAGTGTTATTACATGCATTTTAATTTCTCCAAAATGTTTAGAAAAACTCCAGGAGCTTCTTGGGTCTATCCTTCACCAACCTATGAGATAAAACTTGAAGGTCCAGTTCAAATTTTTTGAATTGTATTCAAATTTAAATTTAGGTCAAAACCTCCCTTTGAACTACAACCCCTCCATTTCTTTCTCAGAAAATTCTAGAAAAATTACACCATACTCCTCTCAGTATCCTTGTTCCAATTCTGTATAAACATTTCTACCTCCAGTACAAATATTTGCCAGGGCAGCCATCGAACACTTTATAGAAATGTCCTTTCTTCCATAAATTCAAACCCAGCTGCCAACCACTTTGCTCCAGAAGCCTGCCAGCAACCACACTTCAGCTCAGAGCCTTGTCTATCCTCTTGTCCCTCAGTGCCAAGCTATGAGCCATAGGAATTTAACCCTAACACCCACCCATGCCGACATGAGCACAGCCCATTTCTTATTTCCAATCCACCTGCTCGAAGTCCCTCTCTCTGCCAAGCTCTACAGGCTTCAACTCGAACCAGTGACATGGATTGACACACTGGCCAACACCAGAGAGGCCAGGGCATGCGAGACATGCCAGTGCACGCGCTCTGGACGCGGCCATGCCGATGCCAGACACGCACTCGTGCGCCCGAGCACTGCGCTTCACTGATCTCAGCCTCGCCTGAGCTAAGTCCACGCTGCAGGTGTCCTTAACCGCCCCTGAGCCAGCCACATCGCCTGGCAAGGTCGCCGAGTGGCTGTTGCAAGGTCCACGGCAAGGACAGCGGCCCGAGCAGCCAGGTGCTCAACCCCCCCTTCTCTCACCGATTTAAAGACCTCCAGAGCTCGCCATCTTCCCCATAAAACTTCTCTGGAGCTCCCCCATTCCACCAATTTCCCTGAGCAGCCCCCGATTCTTCTTCTACCTCCCACGGCCACCAGTAGTCGCCGCTGTTCCCGAGTGAAATTGAACCCCCCAGTGAAGGATCCTCCTTTTCTCTCAGTCCTTAAGCTTCCTGGAATCTTCCCTAACCTCCTCAAAGCTTTCTCTGCAGCTGAAGCTTACCGGAGACCCCCAGCCACCGTCGCCTCCGCCTTCCCTGTTCTGAGCACCGACGAGTCTCGTCTCCAGCAAGCGCACGAACCCATTAACCACAAAAACGAGATCCTCTGATCTTCCTGACTCCAAGGGTAGCAGCCGCCCTCTCTAATTTCCCCTGTAGCCACCGCGATTGCTCACCGGAGATTTCACCGGAGCGCCGCCGGAGCCAAATCGATTTCTCACCGGAACCCTCGCCCCACTCCCCTCTGCCTTTTGTCTCTGTCAAGCGGGACCTGAGCCTCAGGTTATAACCGCGTACCGTTTCGGTACTGGGCCACTGACCAGCTGGGCCCCCTATCAGGTTTAGTGATCCGGCTCAGCCAGTGAGCCGGCTGGTTTTTCCCTCTGGACCAGTACACTGTCACCCATTGGTTCGGCCGGTTCACCCAGATCCGAGCCGATTCTCCGAAAACCCCAAAAGAAAAGTTGTTCCAAATATGATTTCCCACCTTTTTGTTGTAGACCACTTTTCGAAAATCCCATTATTTCTCTCTATGCAGTCCATAGTTTAGTATCCAATTCAAATTCAAATAGTTTTTAAATTCCTTTTGAAATGTGTTCAGCTGTAGAGCATTCCAGCATGTTAGTCTCTAGTATTTTAGGACCTTGCACAAAGTCACGTGCATATGCTTATGTTGCATGAGCCGGGAAAGAACTAAGGCACGTGTTAAAACCCTAGAAACCCTATTGTTGATTTCATGCATATACATGTTCTCTTAGCATCACCCCATCAAGTTAAACCTTCGAAAACATGTTAGAATCCAGATCGCATGCATGAGTAGGTATTCATACACATGTTGCATAGTTCAAAAATGAGAGGGCATCGTGAAACCTAAAAACCCTAACCGTCATAACCTTAGGTTGCATGCATATTTCATGTGGTAAGCAATATCCAGGCACGACCTTTCTTCTGACCAAAAACCCTGTGACCAGCATGCATGCATGCTGACCTTTGTTAATTGTTTCTTGTGATGCTTGGTTCTTATTCAAAATGTTTTCCGAACGTGTAGTTGACGGAGTGAGGTACGTCCGCTAGGAAGAACCCGAAGCATCCCCGCGTCCGGAACCGAGCCAAGAACTGCCAGGCAAGCTCTCTGCCCTTGATCATGTTGTAACCCAAGTTTACGAAATGTTATTTTAATTTCGAAACATGCATGCTATGTTCTATTACTGTTATTTTATGTAGTATAGTTACACCGATGAGTAGGAAACCCTAGTCCGACCCTGAACCCCTTGTAGCCCTAAGAACTATGGATTCCGGAAGTCTTATCGGAGAACTTAGGGTAGTGTATCTTCATATGCTCATGCTTAGCCCTGTCGTAGGAAAAATTTGGGTTTTAGCAAAAGAAAAATAGCAACACCCCATATTTTATGTGGTGAACTTTTGAGAAGCGGACCGTCGTGTCCGAAGGTGTACGAAGGTAGCATAGCCACGGGTTGGTATGTTTTATCGGAAATGGTTTTGTGAAACCGAGCAGAAAAGGGAGAAGTTTTTGATCCGGGTCGGTAATGAAGGGTGAAAGTAGGGAGTTTGTTAAAGAGCGAGGTAAGGCCCGTCATGGTTCTCGCTGCCCGTTTACGGGAGTGGTGCGGAGTCCTTCTCGGATCATCTAAGGACCGATCTTAAGTGCCGTTTGGCCAAGTCTTACCGTGCGGCCACATGTCCTTTGTGGGAAGGACTTGACATAGTACCCGGCCTGAATTAGCATGAACCCGTGGGCAGTTAGTAGAGTGCAGATGGGGTGGTGTAACCCCGAAGAGAACAAATGCAGCAGTTTAGCGAGGCATTGTTCGCCACAAAGTTGAAACACCAACCTCCTTGTAGCGATGAGACTGACTCAAGGTAGGGTTGGGACATGTCCTTCGGACGGGTTCATGGCTGGGTTCACACCGGCGAAGAGTCTCGTTGTACTAGCTCTGGTAGTATGCAGTGCACGGTATGCCCAGGGTGACCTACATCGTGTGGGTAAAGCCGTACCACCTCTGCGGAGGGTTAAAACTATTTGAATAGCCGTGTCCGCGATCATGGACGAACTTGGTTGGGCCACACTAAAGTAGACTGGCTTTCAAAGCCCAAAAAGGTTTCTGGGTCATGGGTTTAAGGACGCGAACCGTTGTGTTCGCAGGGCAGCTTGCCAAGTTCCCGTTGTAGCGGGAAGAGTGAAGAAGGGTTCCCCGTGGACTCGGGCAAACCCTAGAATCCCCGTAAGTAAGAGGTGAGCTTGTGTCTCCCTGAGGAACCGGGTGATTGTCGTTGGTATCCCCATAAGTATGAGGTGAGCGGTGTCTCCCTGAGGAACCGAGCGAGTACCATGCTTTGCCGTTGTAGCGAAAAGCACAGAGATGAACTCCCCGTTGTAGCGGGTTGAGTGAATCAAGAAAATACCTTATCTCGCTGCGTCGAGATGTTTGTTAAAATCGCTTTTACATCTACATTAATTATTGCAAATGCAAACTTACTTTCTCGCACAACATGAAACTTAGGATAGCCAAGTTCTTGTTTAATTCCGAGCATGCTCATATCTGTAATAATCTCCCTGGCGGAGCGCTTGCGAGTACATTCAATGTACTCACCTGGCTTGTTATGTGGCCAGACGAAGAGGAGGAATACCAGTCTGGCGATAGCGACAGCGACTTCGAAGCGTAGGGTTTCTTCCCCCAGTCAATTGCCTGTGGTTCGGCATACCGATGGGCTACCTACCGTGTTTTATTCCACTGCTGTTTAATTCGGCCAATAGGCCCGGCTTGTATAAATAAAAGACCAAGTATGGCTGAATATTGTATTGAACGATGTATAGTATGGTTATGTTATCAAGTACTTGTGTGTATCGACTATTGATCCAGGGATCGATACAGTGAACACAAGGGTTTATCCGGCCTTAAAACTGGGTATGCCACAAAGCCTTCTATATGTTCAAGATCACCATGCCCCCTGAAGAAGCTCTGGACATGCTAGGACAGACTATTGGGTATTTCTTTAAGTGCTCGAGGTCTAGAATCATTATAGAAGAAGGTAGGGTCACTTCCTTGCAACAACAGTCACCTTCAAGTGACTATCATTGAGTTGTAGAAATACAAATTAGGTGAGCGATTCGAGCCGGACGATCGAAACCTTTCATTGAGTTGCAGAAATTTGCAAAACTGGTACTTGAATGAATGTGGAAAGCTGAACGGGCTAAGAAATATGGAGATCAAAGTGCCAGACAAGTATGATTTGTCAATGATGGTGGGACAGATAGCTTCTACGTCAACTTTGATGATTTTTCCTACTCTTCCACCTCGACTAGCTGGACAAACAACTCATCAGATGCTGGACACTGCAAAAATTTCAAGATGGACAGGGGAAGCAAGACTTTTTTCTATACAGTAACTTGCAAATTCAAACTCAGTTCTTTTTACAGGAATACAATGTTGTGTTGTCTCACATGAAGCACTAGGTTTCAAATAGATATGTAAGTCTTGTTTCAAACTTTGAAGTATGTGAGATATATGTACATATGCTGTTTCAAACTGTTCTTCAGCAAATAACATTGAATGATATTCAAATTACATGTAAGATGTATTGTATGTTTGCTGATTTATGATTCGTGATGGAATTTTTATAGGAATAAATGTTGTGTTGTCTCATATCAAGAACCAGGTTTCAAACTAATTTGTAAGTCTTTTTTCGAACTTTGAAGAAGATATATATGTAGCTGTTTCAAACTTTTCTTGACCAAACAACATTAAATAAAATTCAAATTTAAGATATAATGTGTTTGCTGATTTTATGATATGTGATGTAATGCTTGTGTGAATATATGTGCAATGCTGTGTTGTCTCATATGAAGCACCAGGTTTCAAACTTTGAAGTACATGAGATATATATGTGTCGTGTGTTTTCTAATTTTATGATATGTGAATATAGACTATGATGGAATGGTTGTGTGAATATGTGATATGTGATGGAGTACTGCTTGTGTCTGTTTGTGAACTGTGAACTAGGCATGGCTAGCAATTCTCGAGGCTAGGCAAAAGCAAAAAAAAACATGCCAAGGAGAAATGGTCATCAACGACAGGTAGCTTATGAAGTGAGGAAACATTCATTAACGACGGATCATAGAAACAAATCATCAATGAGGGTATCACCATCAACAACAGGGTTCCTAAAGTGCTCGTGGGTCCAGATGAAGTCATCAACGATGGGTACATTATGAACCCGTCAGTCTAGATGAAGTCATTGAGTCTACCATACCCATCGTTGAACAGTGTGTTATCAACGATGAGTAATTTACCTGTTGTTGATGGGTCATCAACGACCAATGATCAGTGATAGGCCCAAAATCCATCATTGATCTAGGATTTGGCCCGTCGTTGATCTACAGTTCTGTAGTAGTGTGGCCATCCATCTTCATCGCCATTAATTGCTATTACGATTACCATCAATCTATGCCATAATCAATTATTTGGTTGGGATTAATCTTATGCATGTTATCTCTTTAATAATTTTATTTGATTATGTGTCTTGAATTGTCCATACATGACACTTAGTGATTTGATTTATTGGTAAGCATGGAGGATGTGGTAGAGTAACCAACCATGTGGTCTTCTTTTGTATTTCTCTAGTGAATTTATTAGTATTTTTCCAACTCATGCCTTAATTCCTCCAATCAGTGGTTGGACAAAGGGTAGAACTAGTTCTATCAATTGCTAATAATACTACTCTCTCATAGTTGGTACTTTTATATTGCATAATATCTATTACCTCATGCCTCAAGTTAAGCCATTGGAACACCCCTCCTAGCACTTTTGATATTTATTATTTTTATCTTTTTTATTTATTCTAAAAATATATTTTATTTCCTAGTTCAAGTAATTACTCCTTTAATTTTTTTTACATCCTTGAGATCTATAATTAATTAGGAAGATAATTGTGCATCTTAAACTTCACTTTTCATTATTTTTAGTGTAATTTTAGATTTAGGTCTTAGTGAGATTAATCACCGCCTCTCAGTGAGTTCGATAATTTTTTATGGAAAAAGCTACAATTGATCTTGTGCACTTGTAGGCCGTCACACAACTACACATCGGTGTGGTTGTTGATGTGATGTTGGAGCTGTCGTCGCTTGTGTGGAACCGTGGGACATGTGGCAACGATGACATGAAAGGTGGTGTCGATGTGTGACGCCCTTGCTATCTATGGCAGGTTTGGACTAGTTGCTAGTGCTGGTGCTTGGGGACACGAGCTTGTGCACGTCAGGCGGCAACGATGACACACTATGTTGTGAAGTCAGAGCTACGGTGTTGTAAGATGCGCGATGGGTGGCGACGATGAAACCTAGCGTGGTGTTTCGAGGGTAGAGAGGCTGGCTGTGGTGGTATTGGTTGACGTGGGATTGGTGCAGCTGTTTGTGTTGTGTAGTGCATTGGTGGTCTTTTGCACGAAGTCCGAGTCACCAGGTCGTGCGCACGCTGGGTCATGACGATGATGCTTATCGGTGGTGTTGATGGGTGGGGCTCCTCAGTAGTATGTGTCAAGTTTAGGTTTGCTTCTGTTTTTGTGGCTCTTGTCACCCCGTGGTGTCCTGGTTCTAGCCTTGCTAGTTTTAAGCCTTTTTAGTGCTGATTTTAAACCTATTTTTTCTCTAATTAACCGGACAATAAATTTTTTGTTCATTATATTGAGGCAAAGCTTTTATCTTCGGTTCTAAAAATTGTGGCATGATTTTCTTAGCTATAACTTTAACAAGTTCGATGGAAAACTTTGACACCCTTAGCTATGCTTTGCGTAAGCACAATATGCTCAATCCAACAAATACATGATCGTTTCTCTTACGACCTCATTTTCCGTATAAGGTATACCGTATTCATTAAACAGGGTCGTGGTATTTCCCGCCACTGCCTAGGATTTACAGTTGCGGACATAAAGAATATCATGCCTTATACGGACAACAATTAAGAGTTAGCACAGTGAAATATGACCTACTGGCCGCTATACAGGAATTAACAGACTTCAAAGCCTAAAACATTACTGTCACGGACCCGGAATTGCATATGATTAGGGGAACGCGAAGTCGCCAAGGGCCGAAGGACTCGTCCGCCTGGTGGCACGGTACCTGCGCCGTACGCACCAAGGTAGAGCGATCCGACACCCTGATGGGGACGAGGATACAAATATCACCTCTTTGCCGGAGTTCGAGGTAAGGGATACCGATCTTTTGGCACAATCTATCTGGGCTTTATGCTGGATCAACCAATTCATACCTAGTATCACATCTAGCCCTGCGGACCCCAACACTACCATGTTTGCCCGAAACATCTCTTTGCCAATTTCTATTTGAACACCCTCGCAAATCAGCTCGGTCCTCAGCTCGGAGCCGGGAGTTGCGACAATAAGAGGGGAATGCAATGCTGATGAAGGAATATGATGGTCATGTGCAAACTTGCTGGATATGAATGAATGGGATGCTCCAGAATCAAAAAGAACTGTAGCGGGAGTTGAGTTGACTAAGAGCGTACCCAGCACCACTTCGGGTGCGTCCTGTGCTTCCTCCACCGTGACGTGGTTGACTCGGCCACGGCCGGGGGCTTGAGATTTGGTTGGAGCTGATCCTTTAGCTTGCTGACCTCCTCTTGGCTGTCCTTGCGGCAGGTTGGGGGCATATACGTGTCCTGTGCGTGGCTGAGTGTAGCGGTTGGCAAATTGCCCCATGGCTCCGCAGTTGTAGCACCGGACCTTGCTCATGTCCGGTAGAGGTCGCTGCTGCACTCCCTGAGGACGGGGTTGATAATTCTGCTGCTGAGGACGGGGAGCGTAGACTTGAGGTCTTGGCGGATATGGCCCCGCAGGACGAGATGGTTGGGGCTGCCACACCCGCGGCTTCTGTGAACTGCTCGCAGTTGATCTCTGTATCTCCCTCTCGCGCTTGCGGTCCTGCTGAAGGACAGACTCCTTCGCTTCAATCTCGATGGCCTTATCTACCAAATGCTGGAAATTCTGCACCTCGGCGATAGCTAGCTTGGCCTGCAATTCATTGTTCAGCTTGCGCTTGAATTTCTCCACCCTGTCCTCATCAGTGGAGACTTCTCGCGGCACATAACGGGATAGGTGGTTGAATTCGTGGAGGAACTCTAACACTGACTTTCTGCCCTGTCGGAGGTTGTAGAACTCTTCCTTCTTTAAATTCATGACGCCCTTGGGGATATGGGAAGCACGAAAGCCGGTTCGGAACTCGGCCCACGTGACTACATGACCAGGAGCTTGGATGGCCAAGAAGTTCTGCCACCAGTTTGCTGCAACGCCTTCCAGGTAGTGGGTGGCGAAGTTAACCTTATCGGCTTCGGCGCACTGTGCCAGTTGGAGTTTTCTTTCAATCGTGCAGATCCAGTCATCCGCGTCCATAGGGTCGTCGGATCGATTGAAGGTGGGCGGCTGCGTTCGCTGGAACTCAGCTAGGCCACCTCGAGCCTGTCCACCACCGGCACCTTGATTACGCGCCAGCTGTTCGAGGATTCTGTTCTGGGTCATCAGCAGATCTGCAATGCTTGGCTGCTGGGGAGGGGGTGGCACTTCTTCTTCCTCACGGTCACGGCGTCCACGTGCAGCTCCACGGGTTCCGGTAGCCATGCTGCTGAAATCAGAAGACACCGGATGAGATGAAGGAAGCTAGAAAGTTGAAAACTCAAGGGTCTATCCATAAGGGTATAACAAGGCATCCAAGAACATGGCACATAACTTCAGACATACTTCCTCAAGACAAGGGCACCAAAAAGGGCAAGGGAAGTTAGGGTTAATACTCGAATCCATTAATATAATCGCCGGAGTTCATACATGGGGCTGCGGTTCAAATCACCCTTATGGTGAAATAAACGTATACAAAATACCAAAATTGCAGCCACAAGTACCCAATTACATGCCTCTCAAAAGATAACTTAGACCTAGGGTTTGGTTCAGTTTACAATCCATAAGAAGGTCTTTAACAACTTGCCACTCGAATCCAATCGGCACTATGACTGGGTACTTCGAATCCTATCCTTCAACCACTCAGCCTACTCTTCGTCAGTTGGCGGGTTGCTGGTGGTGTACCAAACACGCTCCTCAGGGTCCTCTTCCTCTTCTTCTCTTGCAGCAGCTTCATTGGTGGGAACTGAAGCGGCTGGTGTGGAGGTATCTTCTTGTGAGGGCCTTGGAGTGAAGAGCCGAAGGTACTGTCGGAGGTCATCCTTTTACGTGGCTTGACTCCAGAACTCTGAGGTTGAGTTGCCTCACCAGGTGGAGTTGGGGTCGGCTCTTGTACTGGAACAAAGGGGCTCTCGCCGCAAGACTCATCTTCATTTGCCACATGATACCTTCGACGCAACTCATAGCGAAGCTTGCGGTTAACTCTTGTTAGTCGTTCCACCTCTTGAGTGGCCTTTCCATAGTCCCGATACAACCTATCATGCATTACTTCCGCAGAGACAATGTGATTGGCCGTCTCCATCTCAGTCTCATCTTCTTCTTCGTCATCACTTGGTGCTGGCACCGAAAATGCTGGCGCCTCCATCAGTAACCTGGGGAATAAGACGGAAGGGGGAGAATAGGAAGATCTCATCGAAGTGATGTCGTAGGTGGAGAACTGCTTTTCTTGAGGCCTCCAGTCGGGCATCTGCATCACTTGGTCTGGGTGCTGTAAAGGTCTGATCCAGATCCGAAACTCTCACTGTGACCCATCCCATCCAAAAATGAGTCTTCCCGTGAACTTTGTAGGTCTTGGCATGGAAAGCAGGGAGGTCTTCCTGGGGCACGCCAAGGTATTCCAACATTCTCCATAAAGGGTAGCCCATCCTCCTAGCTGGTGTGGGTCGGTCACAATGTTATACACCATCCTATACAAGTTTAGAGTTAGAGAGGATAAAGTTAGCCACACAAAGAAAACAAATGCAATAGAGGAGAATTCCAGAACTAAGAGCGATGAGGGTAAGGAATAAAAGCAATCTACTTATTAATTTTCAACATAGGGTTTTACTTTTTAAATAGTTTTGCTGGCCTGTCGACGAGGCGCAGCGGAAGCTCCTATCTAACGACCACCTGCAATTGGCTTCCTACGGTCAGCTCGGCTCTGATACCAAGCTGTCACGGACCCGGAATTGCATATGATTAGGGGAACGCGGAGTCGCCAAGGGCCGAAGGACTCGTCCGCCTGGTGGCACGGTACCTGCGCCGTACGCACCAAGGTAGAGCGATCCGACACCCGCCACGTGCGAGCCGGCCGGAAGCGACCAATTTTCCCAAAACCACATACGATTCCGTAATCCGGTGAAGGTTCAGAGTCGTTCCCGAATCCTACCACGACAAACAAGGTCGGAGGAGCCCGGCAGTTCTACCCACACCCTAACCTAGCCCGGAGGCTAGTGGGTTGCTCGAAAGCCCGGTAGAACACGCCCACACCCTGCCTGGCCGGCACAGCATCTCAGCCAGCGGGTCACTCAACCAACACCTGCTCGACTTAGTAGAACAAGGTACGGCTTCGACTCTTCACGGCATACCCAAAACGCTTCATATCATACACGCATTGCGTAAGGGCAGCCTGGAATTAACAACTCGGATATCATAACAAAGCTCTACAATTACGATATTAATATTAACTGTCCACGATGGGACAACACCTTACATTATCCAGTCATGACTGAAAGCATATCCGAGTACGGAGAAATTAAACGACAGCGGAAACAAGTGGATGAGTCCCACAGCGGCTTAGCGACCGCTGAACAAAAGCTACAACTATCCAACAATCGAACACAACCGAGGAAACACACGTTCAGGCATCATCAAAATAATCTTCGACCACCGGCTCACCTGCAAGCTCTAGGAATAACCTAGGTGAGTACGAACGTACTCGCAAGACTTATTCGTGCTTGATTAAATGTCCTACTCATGCTAGTGCAACAACAATTAAACATGGATGCTTCTCAGAGTAACAATATACAAGTTAAGAACATAACATTAATAAGGTGAAGTAAAGACAGATTAAATAACAGATTAACTCAGGACACAACATATCACAGCTAATTTACCACGAGATCAAGTTATCGGATCCAAATCCATTTGGGGCAACCCATGAGTTCAATCCAAATCAATCCATCAAACATCATCCAATTCGATTAGGGCAGCCCCTGACTCCAATCCAATTTAATCCAATCCTCAAAGGTTCATTTTAATCTCTCGAACCACTACCGACAACTCAACCCCTGCAGGCATAGTGAGTGCATAACATTTTGGAGGTAGCGAGCCTCCAAGTGCATGCCTACCCCCAACTATCCTCAGTGTTGGTTCTCGCTAGCGTCCACGTGTGATAAGGGATGGTGCCACGCTGAAGATAGGGTTGGTATGGCGACAAAACCTTCATACACCTGGGTCGCCGTCATGCATCAATTCACAACCAACCGTACCCATTGTGCACGCCCTCGTTCTCCCAACTCACTTAACAATTTAGTTGAAGAGCTATAAGATGTTCTCGACGTAAGACACATCTTACGCATGCTAGTGTACGCAACTTGCAACGATTCAACGATAACATCATACACATAGCACATATAACAGGGCATACACGAGAGTACAGAAGGTAAAGATGCAACAAGCTCTGCTTGCCTGATTCTGGTTGTTCCTGTTCTTGCGAAGGGTCGTAAGCCGGGTGGTCACCTTCGTCTTCGGGCTCTGTTGTAAATAACGCGATCACCGGAAAGGAAACGATAAAGAATAAGAAGACGGCATGTATGCATGTATGAAGGATGTGAGCTACATGAGACTAGATGTGTAGTGGGTGTCGAAGAGTCGAAGGATCTTCATGGGTTCATATTAGGTCATCGGAGACATGTGACATCTAGGATGCATGCATGCGATTTAAAATGCTCCGATGAGTTAGGGTTGCGTCTTTAGTGGTGAAACACTACACAAATGTGCAATAAGTCAATATTAGGTTGGGTTATGCATTAGGAGTTTGGAATACCTGAAATCGTACGAATCGGAGATTAACTCGCAAGGCTAGGGTTTTATGGGGTTACGACGACGGAAGGGGCTATCGACATGTAATCTTTCATGCATATGCCATTACTGGAAATCTAGTGGTTCCTAATCGTAGGAATTAGCTCAAGGTTTCTAGAAAGGTCTAACTCGTCGAAATCGGAGTTGGGGTGGCGAAGCTAGGGTAACGGACTCTCGGACGTAGTAAACTTCCACCCTAAATATCACTCTGTGCATATAACCAAAATAAATTTTTGATTCAGCCATCTTGTAGAGTTTTTCATGAGGTTTCCAATATATAAAAATATTTCAATTTGGAGTTGTGGTTCAAAAGATATGGCCATTTGAATTTTAGTGCAAAGTCTGCCCTAACAAACCCTAACCCTAATTGCTAGGTACACCCGAAGCCTACCCCGCTCAGATCTGAAATCCTACGCACACCCGACCTCAGTTCACCCCAAATCTCCAACACATAAACCCACCCCGATGACAGGTGGGGCCAACCGAGTACCCGTGGCCCAATCAGAAGGGGCCACGGGTCCTCTTCTCTCTCTCTCTCTTTTCTCACTCTCTCACCCCGCACCCACCCTCTCTCTCTCCTGTACCGGGGCCGGCGGCGAGCTCTCAGGCGGCGGTGCTTCGCCGGAGACTCACCGGAGCGAGGCGCTAGGGCACGGGGTAGCTCGGGGTGCAGCAAAAGGATCCGGAGCTCACCCCGGGGTTGATTCGGTTGCTCAGGAGGGCAGGGGAGGTCGGACACGGCCTGGCGACGGATACCGGCGGCGAGGGGCGTTGGGGTCCAGTGAGGAGGTGCTTCCGGGTGCCGAGCTGCAAGGAGGAGAACACGTTAAGGGAGATGAGTGGAAGCTCCGGCGTAGAAAAGGGGAGAGAAGGACCACTGGAACCGGAGTAGGAGCTCGCCGGGGAAGATGGCCGGTTGCGGGGAAGAAGACGGCGGCGGGGCTCTCGGGAGCTGCTCTGAGAAAATGGGAGAGGTTAGGGTGTTGAGGAGGACCGGGGCTAGCTAGTGGGCTGAGAATTGGAGGGAGAAACGGGCCGGTGCTGCGCCGATTGCTCACCGGAGTTGGATCGGCGACGGGGAAGAAGGGCTCGGGAGCTCCGACAGTGGCCTAGGGTTTGGGGAGATGGGGACTGCGAGGAGAAGGGAGGAGAGGGCCGGTCGGGAGGAGGCTTTAAAGGGCGGCGCGGGCTGTCGGAAGCGGACCGGGGCGCGGGCACCGCCCACCGGAGCCAGCGAGCGGCGGCGACGTGGAACGGGTGGCCCGACAGGCGGGCCCAGGCGCTGGCGGGGGAGCGGGGGAAGGCGCACCGCAGCGGGGCGCTTCTCTGGAGCGAAGGCGGGAAGCGGGTAGGGGAGGCGGAAAATGGTGAGGGGGTCCGTCGGGAGGAGATGGGCCGCTCTGGTGGGCCGGCCGGGTGGGCCTGTCGGCCCGAGTAGATTAGGATTTGTTTATTTTCTTTTTCTTTTTATTTCCTATTTGCAGAACCCTCCCCTTTGTCATTTTATGCGTCAAATTAACCCCAAATAAGTTGAAATTTTTACAGGAGCTTTCTGATATTATTCTTGAGCTACTGGAGGAGTTTGAACCAATTTGGGCCTGATTCGACCTAGGTTCCCATTCAATTTCAATTTAGGGTTTGAATTGGGATTTGAGATAGAATTGAGTTCTAGTGATGTCCAAGGGTTTTGAAAATTGGTCAGGGGTTAAGGTTACTCCTTCTGAAACTATTTATGAAGTTTGGGAGGTTTGCACCACTGGGGAACTATTTTGTCGACGAAACCCTAGTTTGGCACCGTTAGGGTTTTAGGGTTAGGGACGAGATTCTTTGAAGGGTTCGATGATTTCCACCACCCTTAACGACGATTTTGTTAATTCGAATACTTCAATAAATTGATTGGTGTTTGTACGAATTTCCACCGAGGATGAGATATTAACATATTCTATAAATTACAGTTATACCCTTTTCGAGTTTAAACGAGGTAGTGCGGGGTGATGCCATGTATGCATGAATGCTTAATCGTTAAGTTTGGGGATTACAATTACCTACAATCAAAAGATCCAAAGAAAACCCACAGGAAAGGCTTGAGTGTGGTCGTAACCCTAACACGTCAATTGTAGATCTTCGCCTTGCTCATTCTGAAATTGTTTGTGTAGTAATGAGTACAAAGAGTACTCAGCAAGCCACATTGGGAAATTGCCTATTTAGCTGCCATGTAGGGATTCTGAAAGGAAGGGCATAAGGTTTTTATCTTTTAGTGCATGCATAACCCTAAACTCTGACTTATTAGTAAACAATTTATTTAAAATAGTTGGATATAAAGCTGTTGTATTTTAATAACCATGTCGGGTCATCGCCCCATTCAATTATTCAACACCAAGATTCATTAATCGGAAGCATGGCGTATTCGAATACCATTGATTATTGACTCTGCAGAGTTACTCAGCTTTACCCACACAATATCTACACCTCTTAATCTCACTCGAGTTGAACACACTCCCATTGTTGTGTTGAAAGAGGTGAGATAACAAGGCTTTTATCTTCTCTAACTTTTAAAGTTTCTACCGAAGAACACGAGATCACTCGCTCTCCCAGTAGCTAACGGGCCAGTGCCAACTTTGCGATTCGGATTTGAGTGTATTCCAGTTGTGATTTCCCAAACAAATAGCCTATCACCTCTTTCGCTTCTACAGGCCTTCTAGAGAACAGGAATGGCAAGCTAATATGTAGTTGTTCAGTGGGTAGAGCAGATTACTAAGTCAGGTTTGACAAGTCAAACATGTGGTTGAGCAGATTCTATGTTTATCACTTAGCACAAGGGTCTTGTCCATATTTGCCCCGCGTAAGGTAATCTGACACATAACCCTTCCTCCTCGGAAGGGGTATGGCCGCACAATCATAGATGAAAGGCCCCATCTTCTTGGTCACCATCATCGTCAATTACTTTTAAAACCTCATGATCCAAGATTTGTTCTAGGGTTATCAATATTTTCTAGATATAGCCCAATCTAGTCCTTAATAATGGTGAAGGATATGATATAATATGTAAATAACTAGCCCAATCTAGTCCTTAACATGCAAGAAATAAATAACTAAACCAATAATACATAAAATATCAGGCCTGTGGGTTCAACATGAACAAAGGAACGTGACTTGCCTTACAGCTCCAGGGTTGATTTGATCCTCTTCCGTTGGAAAATCTCCACCTTCCTTATCCTTTATAAGCATTAGACCGTCCCTATCGTGTCCTATTTGCAAAATGATCCAAAATCTATAAGTCCGGGCTCGACGAATATGAGTTGGGAGCAAACGTAATTTATTTAGAAAATAAAACTATAAATAGGAAGAAGGTGTTTTGTGGGGTTTAGGTTATCTGGATTGTGATTTAGGTCAATGATATGGAAGGATGGAACGAGAGCATCAAAATGATCAAAACAGATATTTTGTGTCGTAGGATTTTGGATCAATAATTAGGTTACAAAGGAAATAGGAAGATTTTGTGGATTTAGGATATTAAGGGGTGGAAAAATGGAGTCAGGGCGCCGAAACGATCGAAATGGGTATATGTGTTTTAGTGTTTTAGGTGAATAATAATGCGTCAGGTTACTATTCACTACAGGTCGGGTCGGTGAACAATACTGGACCAGCTAAGAAAACTCTACCGGTTGATTAACAGTACTTAGCTCATTAAGGGTTTTCTAAATGAATCGGGCTAAAAAAATAGGAATGGGCTGATTCTTTATTCCAAGGTGGGCTTGTGGATAAATGGTAATGGATCGGTCCATTCACTATCGAACTGGTCGAGATTGGCTGGGGCTTTATAGTTATTGGTCTTGGCCCATTTAGATTTTTAGCCAGTCCAAGGGGAAGACGAGCCGGCTTGGCTTGGTTTTAACCGACCGGTGGGTCGGCCTGACCGGCTCAGCTCAGGGAGTTGGCTCAGGAGGGTTGCAGTGGCTTTGCTAAAGGGGAAGGGGTGGGTTGGCTCCGGCGGCTCAGATCGCGCGGCTCATTTTGCAACCGAGCTGGTGGCTCTATTTGGGGAAAAATAGGCGAAGCTTGCTGTCACTGGTGGTGGGCATGGGAAGGTCCAGGAGAATGCGGGAAACTCGTTTTTGTGGAGAAAAGGGTTGGGTTGCTTGTGGGAATGCCGAGTGCCACGGTGGGCGGATCGGGAAGCAGAGGAAGGCGGCAGCGCTCAGTTCATGGACCCTTGCATCGTCAGCGAGGTTCATCGGTGGCAAGGCGAGCATGGGGAGGTAAAAGGACTATGGAGTTTCTATGTTTGATGAAAAACTGATGGACTAGGCGGGGGAGAGAAGGTAGAGGAGCAGCGGATCTTGGGTAGAGAAGCTACAACACTGGAGAGATGATGATGGTGGCAACGCTACAGGAAGGGAGATGTGGACCCAAAGGAATGTGGCGAGGAGAGCGTGTGAAGGAACTTCGCGCTGAGGTGCTCTGGTTGGTCTTATAGGTGGACGGAGGTGGTTCGACACAAAGCTCTGGCGACGATGTGCTCAACGCATGTGTGTGCATGAGGCTTCCCAAGGCTGCGCTGATAGCGGCTGTGGCTGGCGCATGGCAGCGCTGACACATGCTACAATACCGAGATAGGGCATGGGGCCCACTAGCGGTCGGTGTCAGACGGATGGCAGTGACAGAATAGGAGCGGCGGTGAGGGATTGAGGAGATGAGAGTTAGGGCGATCGATGGTTCGGGTGTTGGGCCAAGCGAGGGAATTGGGATGATGAAGGAATGGGTTGGAATGGCAAAGAGGAGTTGAGCCCAAAATGAAATTTTTTTTTATGTTTTGAAATTTCCGTACTTTGGCAAAATTCAAGCAAACGAAAATTTAGAAATTTTGGGGTCGTTAGGGTTTCACTGGATCCACGCACTTTTATCTCCAAGCATATGACGTTGTACACTTGTACGTGCTCTTGCTAGTAACATCTACTGTCTTGGAGCATGTGAAATAAGCTATGGTATGACTTCGTGTGGGTAGCCACGGCAATCACTTTTGCCTTGGTTAGAGACACGTACATGCTCCAGACCGGCACACAGAGGCCTAGTGTCAAGGCCAGCTCTTCTTTTGGGTCAACATGATTGATATGAGCATACGTAGACTGCGAACTTACACCCATCAACTGCATGGCACGAAACAATAGTTTAAGGTCTCTTTACATAGAAAGAGTTTCATAGAATTTTTGTAGAATTTCAATTTTTAAGACTTATTTCTTTAGATGTCTTTTGGATTACAGGAGTGGTGCTATTAAACATTTATAGATTGCTTTCCCATGCTCTAATTCATAGGAATTTCAACATCTACTTTGACTTTTTTTTCACTGAGTTGTATAGGATTGAGGCATTTTTTCTATGTTCTATCGAAACGACTATTCTTGTAATTTTTTCTGTGTTTTTGCAATCATTCATTTCACACTTGCATTCCTGTTAAATTTTCATATTTTCCTTACTCTTGTTTTTCATACCTACTAACCAAAGATGCCCTAAAAAGAGATAAGACCTAAAAGAGAGAAAGCATATAGGAAAGAATTTGTACATGAGGTATGACCGTGCTACAAGATTTTCAAATTTTGTATAGATTGAACCATTCCATATGAATTTTACAGGATTCCTACAATCTGATTTCTATGATCTTAAGTGCTTTTATAGAAAAGAACTCTTATTAATTAAAATCTTATAATTTTTTTTGAAAAATCCAAGGAGCCCTACATTGGCGAGAAAATGCTTTTCTTCTAAAAGGATGCTAAGAATATAAAATCTGTAGAAGAGTGTCAATAGTACGAGTATTTTACAAGACCCTCCCCAATTGATAACACTGGCGCGTACAGGACCATGCAGCTGTTCAGCAATGTTCACTGTGCACGCAGAGTCCTCGTTCCCTGAAGAGTTGGGCCTGGAGGGGAAAAGAAAGCCTTCCGTGCAACAGAGGATGCTTCCGAAAAGGACACTACTGCAGAAAACACTTCTGCTACACTACAATCACTGACGGGCATGCGAACGCCCGTCGCTGAATATATAAACCACTGACGGGCGAGTAAGAGCCCGTCAGTAATTGTAATGCAGAAGGCAACGCAGGCAACTTCTACTGACGGGCGCAAAAAGGGCACGTCAGTAGAAGTAGGAAGGGAGGAGAAAATTCTGACAGCAAAAATCACTGACGGGCTCTACAAATATGCCTGTCAGTGAAGTGGGCCACAGCACTGACGGGCAAATGATCTGGCCCGTCAGTAGGTTTCTGGGCCCAAAGGCCCACCCGAGCCGCGCATGGAGGCATAAAAATCCCCGGGCGCCTCCTGTTCTCTCCCTCTCCTGATCCCTCATTTCCCCACTATTCCCGTCCACCTCGCCGGAATCGCCACCACAGCGCCGGAAACCACCGCCGTTCCGGCGCGCCACCCCCTCCGATTCCCATCCAGCCGCCAGGCGCGTAGGCCTCTCGGTCCCCCGCGGATCGAGCCCGCCGATGGGGGGTGGCGATCGAGCGGGACTAGGGTTTCCCCTACTTCTCCCCGTCGCACGCCGCCTCTTCGTCCTCCCCCTTCGACGTGGGCACCGCCCCATTCCTCCACTTCCGCCGTGCCTTCCTCCTCCTCTTCTCCCTCGCATCCGGTAAGCACCCTCCTCCAAATCTCCTGTCCGGGACCCTAATGGTGGTTGCTACTGCTGTGTAGTGATGGAGGGGATCCAGTAAGCGTTGCGGGAAGCGTGGCAGTGGGGGACAGGAAGGCGTGGTGGGGGACGGGGAGGCGGACCTCCTTACGGCGGTGCTCGGCCTCCACCACGCGGCGGCGATCGGCCTCCACCGACCGGCCCAGATCCAGCCTCTGCCGGCCTCCACCGACCATGCCGCCGCCAGATCTATGCGCCGGGGAGGAGGAGGAGGAAGGAGGGTTAGTGGGATGGAGGCCAGCGCCGGGCTGGTCGCTGGCTCGCACAACCGCAACGAGCTCGTCGTCATCCGTCGCCGCCGGCCTCCGTGGCACCCTCGACCAGCTCCTCCAATCCCCTTGCGACGCCCCAGCAGGCTCGGTTGGAGACGGCGACGCCGAGGACGCGCAGTCCTGGTCACGGCGGCGTCCGGTGACCAACGGCGGCGTCCGGTGCCCACGGCGATGGCTACAACGCGGACCTTCCTCAACATGCTCGGACGTGCTACGACGGCGGGCGGCGGGTACCGGGCGCTCGGTTGCCAGCGTCGACATCGACGGGTTGAGCGGGCTGGGCCTACGGGCCTGGCCCACTTTTTTTAGGGTTTCTAAATCATTACCACTGACGGGTCTGTTGGGCCCGTCACTGGCATTTTTTTGCATCACTGACGTGTGCTTAGTGACGGGCTCAAAGCCTGTCACTGTTAAGGGTTTTAGGCCCGTCACTGGAAGTGTATTCTGAGGTAGTGGGAGGACGTGCACTGCAGGAATGCACGTCAGTTTAGCGAGGAAGAACAGAGGTTTGGTCCGACATTCCTTCTATGCTCAGTTGTCGTGTGCCATGCCCATCCCATGCCTGCTCACTTTTGCTGCCATTGAATTATTGAAATTGCGCATGCACAAGGGTTCACTGCGTGGTGGAGTAAGGACATCTTCAATAATAAATAAAACATGAGTCTAAGTGAAGATATATTGTAGAATGGAGAAAATAGTTATCTTTTAGGTGTGAGAGATCATTCCTTCACCAAAGAAAAGCAACATTTTCTTTCTTCTTTCTCTCTCCTCCAATTTAACAAAAATTCTATATAACATCTCTAAGGAAAGGCTGACATCACCTTATTAATGTTGCCTAAGATTGCAGCAAAGAAACCACTCCTTGTCTATTAGTGGCACTAGTATGATGTTTAAGAGTAAGATTACAGGACGCTCCAGATGATACTAACTTAATCGTGATAATCAGCACTGAATCTAGATAAATCATAGGCATAAAGATGGCCATTATAGTCAACATGATTTCTATATGGTGATGGGTTCATCAAGGTCAGCACAGAAGCAAAGAAAGTAAGAGGCATATGCTGTCTTTTGCCTCGTTGAAATCTGAGCAAGACATCAAAGCATTTCACTTGCCGAGACATTTACTGAAAGCATGAAAGTGAAACACATACCCAATTAAGCTTTATTACATTCAGCAGGTCAAGTGACGGTCTCTTAAAACCTCTGGGTATATATATCATATACATACATGTTAGAAATATGTCCTAGTGGTAATCATAGTGATGATCATATTTCATTGTATCCATGATTTATTAATTGTTCCTTGAATAATGTCATTTGTATTGATTGGCAAGTATGTGACTTGTTTGTGAAACTCCATACTAAGCTTGAATGATTATTCTAAATTAGTCCCTAGTCGGAATTCATGTGAGAACGCATATGAATAATAGACTAGCATATGTATTAGTTTGATGACCATGTTTCACGGGTCATGGACACAGAGATGTTGAATAATTATATGAGCACATGTTAGGGAACATGAGGTTGGACAGACCCAACTTGAGACACAATGTGTGTGCTATGTCCTTTGACCTGAGATTGTCGTATGTACTTGATATGTGTAATGAATTACTTAGGGGTTGCCAAACGCTGCTCCGTAACTGGGTAGTCATAAATGTTGCTTTCTTATTCGTCATAAAGCAAGATGCAGGGCATAGTCAATTGAGATGAGATTTGCCCCTCTCTGTAATGAGAGAGATATCTCAGGGCCCTTCGAGTGATCGGATCTAGAAATACATGACCGTGCTACTTAAGGTTAAGGAGTTAACCTAGTAAATGATTTCGAGGCACGTGATCGAGAAAGAGCGGTCAAACTTGAGCTTGACAAATATCGTGAGGCAAAATGAGTTTCATATATAACATTGTGAAGGTTTGTCCGATACGATCTTTACGATGTTTAGGAGTTGGCACGTCCTGGTAGGGGCCGCTACCAATTAGTGACCGAGTAGGAGTATTCGGCTCATGTCTAAATGTGCGTGAACCTATAGGGTCGCACACTTGAAGGGCAGGAGCTAGAATCCGAATTAGACTAGGCATTGAGTCCGAATGGGCCTCTAACGTAGAAGCCCATTATGAGGACATCTATATAAGGAGAGGGGACGGACATGTTAGGGTTAAGCCAATTCAAAATTTCCCAAAACCTGGCTGTCACTACTCCCACGCCTAAAGTCGTCCGCTCGGATCTAGCAATCCGGATGAGTGACATTCCTCCCTAAATGTGTGGATACCTTGGAGGTGTTGCGGCTGTGACGCTGAGATGAACTGTTCGAGGGAACCGCAAGGAGGAGAGGCTAGTACAACTATAGCTACTTCCGCTGCATCGACTCTACTTCCTCTACGGTTCTGTGCATCAACTGGTAAACTCGTGATCTATTGTTCCAATAATTCCTGATTTATGCGGTAGGAAAATTTTATTTTGCGCTAGTGTACCCTACCCGTATCCCTACAATACACACACAACTTGAAAAACAAGCAAAACAAAATCACAAATACAGTGAACAACCCAAATTACAACAATTTTTAGATTCAGAGAGGTCATCCATACATTGATCGCCATTGCTGATCTTCATCCTTTCGGGTTGCGCCGTGACCCGACCCTTGACAGCGCTGTCATCCTCTTTAGGACCCTCGAGATCTTGGCCAGGCTCGGCTTGCCCCCTCCGAAGTTCATCTTCCTGGTGGAGAACTTGAGAGCCTGGAGGCAACACAGCTGCCTCACTGAACCTTCATCGTAATCTTCTTCTTCCACCTGCTCCTCTAGCTCAGCCTCCACAGGAAATTCTTGTTGCGTGCTGGCGCCTTTCGCCTTGCTTCAGCCGGCTTTGCTGCCGCCCACCTCGTAGGCCTCCCAGAGCATGTCCATGTCATCGCTGCACTCCACAACGGCGCGGTCGCGCCAGGGCTTGAGCTGCGTGTGTTCCTCGTACAGCTTGCACGCCAGTGTCCTCTTCCATTCCTTCTCCTTTCGTGGAGACCCCTCATCGACGAGGTCCTCCAACGAGGTCCGCTAGTGCACGCGCCGCGCGATCAACGTCGACATCAGTGAATTCCCCCTAGCGTTACACAGGACTTCGGATTTTTCATCTGCGCCACTGTACTCTTGTTCATGTAATTGTGTGGTCAAGTTGCACGTCTTCGTAGTCTTGTTCTGGCGATTCTTGTTCATGTTGGGCATCGTTGTGGTTCTATTCTTGCAATTCTTGTTCAGGTTGCAGTACTTTGTATTCCTGCTCTTGCAATTCTAGCTCAGGCTGCACATCCTTGTGACTCTGTTCTTGCAAATCTTGGTCAGGTTGCGCCAAGGAGACGCTTTCTTCAGCTTCCAGATCTTGGCTACAGTTTTCGGTGGAAGTTTTAGTCTCCCATTGCACCAAATTCTTGACATCGTTGAATATCTGCTCTTCTTGTTCTTGGACATATTCTTCAACAAAAGTAATTTCTTGAGCTTGGAGGTTTTCACCACATTTGTCGGTGCAAGCTTCAGTCTCCACGACATACTTGTAACATCCTCATTTCTTAACTGGTATTAATGTGCATCATGTGCAGCTCATGGCATTAAAACATAAGCCTAAAATGGAGTAAGTTTTTGAAACTTTTGAAATACTCGGTAAACTCCCAAACTCTACATGAAGGATTAGGTGAATTTCAAAATTTCAATCAAATCTAATCTTGAACCTCTTACTTGGGCTTAATTTAAGTGATCCTTTTGAATTTGAAAGCAGACATAGGATAAAGAAATATTTAGAATTGCTCTTGAACTGCTGAAAAGAAATAACAAAATTTAAAAGCTTATAGAAAAATAGAGAACAAAAGAAAACCTAATTCTAATCTCTTCCTCGGGATGGGCCTTTTCTCTCTTGGCCCATCTCCCTCTTCTCGCATGGGCCTCTTCCCTGGCCCGCCTCCCTCTTCCGGCCTGGCCCGCTCCACTCACTCTTTCTTCTCTCCTAAGCCAACCCCCTCCGCGTTCCTATCTCTTCCGCCGCCAGCTGCCTAGCACACCGCCACCTCCTGCTTCGGTGGCGAGCTCCCAAGCCACCCCGCCACCACCTCCTGCCTCGGGCTGCTCCTCCCCTCTCCCTTTTAATGCCCCGGCCGACCGCTCTCTTTCCTTCCTTTTTCCTTATTTGCCGGTGCCAAGCCCTTTTCCCCAAGCCCCCCCGTCCTGGTCCCTCTCTCTTCCCCGCTCTTCGGCCGCCCGCCACCTTGCCGAGCTCCCCACCGGCCGGAGCTCTGTCTCCGCTGCTCACCTCCGCCGCTCCACCCCATCTCGCCGC
>JAGXJF010005771.1:0-37573 GCA_019208055.1 Stipa capillata | reverse complement strand
ATTGAAATTCGACTACTAGAATACCTTTTCAAAGGGGACGAGTCGACACTTCGCGAATATTCCTTACTGCAGATCACCACACCTGAAAAACCCTCGACCCATCCTCAACCACCCTGGGAGGAAGCTGTCGCTACACCATCCTTAGAGTTGGCAAGTTTTAGGATTTGTTGTAGTTGTCTAATTCGATGCAAAATCTTACCAAGTTGTCCATAACCGCGGACACGGCTGTTCAAACAGTTCTAACCCTGCAGGGGTGTACATCTTTACCTACACGTATCGATCGTCTCCTAATGCCATCGCGATTTACACACTTTCACGAGGTGTGCTGGCGGAGGGTGATCGAACACGACCTTTACAATGCTTTCGACCTAGGTATGAGCCACCCGTACGGGCTAGTCCATGTACATCAGTCCGGCCGTAACTACGACACGGTCCCATACGTTGTAGCAGGTGATACATCCCCGGACTCGAACCGTGTGTAACCCTTACACCTATATTGAAACACCACCCCACATTCCTTTTTCCACGCACCCAATACACGAAAACGGCAAACTATGCGGCTCATAGTCTAAGTCTAGGCAAATTATTCAGTCGTGGGTGGCCCCATGATCCACCCGTGTAGAAGTACGCGAATCTTGGTTCGAAGGGACACCGGAAACCGGTCCTTGCGGGAAAACGAGACAACCCACCATGCTCCCAGCCATGGCCTCTCGTCTAGCCCAGATATGATTAAGCCAATTCATTAGTTATCCCGGTGAACACCCACCTACCACGTAACCCATTCCCAGTGTTGATTCATCTGTTATCCCAGGAATTACGACTTCTACAAGTCTAAGCATGTCTAAGCATAAATAGCATAATAGCACTCGAACAGTGGATACTAGACTACACTAGATGGGCTAGGTTAGTGGTGGAGCTGTTTAAGCGACAAGGTGAGTCGTATTCATCGGACTAGGGCTTTTCTTAGCGGAAAAATTAGCAGTTGAACGCATGTAATAATGAATTTGAAAACAACTAATACTTTACAAATAGTAGGAGATTTGCAACGTGACCAAAGGGGCTGCTTGCCTGGTTGCTCTGCAACGACACCCTGCTCTTGATCGAGACTATCGCCCTGTGGATCCTCCGGCTCTATCGAGGAAAAACGAAAACACCGGAAACAAGGGCATACTCGTAATTATTAAAATGCACAAAATCAGCATGAGATGCAATGTATGCCATGACATAGAGGGTGCAAAAAGAAGACTAATGCAAATGGAATCAATTTAATCGGAGTTCGGACGCATAAAATGTCGCGGCCCGAAAATCCTCCGGCTAATCGGAACCCTAATTTGAGTTTTTAGCAAATTGTATTATTCCTAGCATGCAAACATGGATGGAAATGATGTTTTTGAATAGATTTCATTTTTCTGAACATTTTGATATATTATTTGCATTTTTCTGATTAAAGATGAATTTTCTATGAATTTTACAAGATTTAATCCATTTTCCCCCTTTGTTTTATTTTTCTCAGTAAAAATAATATTCAAATTAATTCAAATACAATAGGGGCTGACATGTGGGCCCTACTGGTCAAATCTAGTCAACATTGACTTTAGGTCAATGACAGTGGGGCCCACTGTCATATAAATTCTATTTCTTTTATTCTTTACTTTTATTCCTTACATGTGGGGTCCACACGACATAGAGATAACCTTATTGAGAGCATTAATCACACTGATGGTTATTAACAGAGAGCATTAATGTTTCTGTTAACATTAATTGCCAATGATTAACCATTAAATATGCCCTAACAGCCGGTTAGAGTTGATTAACCAATGATTAATATTTAATAAAGCCATCAATGTGTCTGTGCATTGATTAAGTGAATTAATTACGCTTAGCCATTAATTGCAGCATTAATGCACTGATTAGTTATTAACTGTGACATTAATCATGGTGTCATCTTTAATTAGGGCATTTAACCCAGCAGATTAAGGGCTACAGCGCCCTTAATGGAACTGGGGCTCGGTCGGGAGGGGCCCTGCCCGACGCGGCTCCACCGGCGGTGAAGGAAGACGGCGGCGTGGAACCTACCGGCGAGGAGGCGCAGCTGGGCGGTGAAGAGGCGGGGATGCCCGGGGCGGTGACGGCCGGCGACGGGGTGGCCTAGGGCGGTGCTTCGGGATAGAGGAGGCCGGCGGTGCGGGTGGGAGGAGCTCGGCGAGGGGTGGTGCTGGAGCGGGGTGGAGGTGGCGCCGAGGCGACAAGGGGAGGTGGAGCACCGGGGCGAGCGGGAGGTCGAGGTGGAGGGGCTCCGGTGAGGCGTCGGATGGGGAGTGGCGGGGTGGAGCGGGGCGGGAAGCACCGGGGTGATGGCGGCCGGCGACTAGGGCTTCCGAGGCGAGGTGAACGGCGGGGCGCCGGGGCTCCGGCGAGCGCTCGGCCGAGGCGGTGGCTTGAGGCCCGAGGCGAGGCGTGGAGAGCGGCAGCCGGTGGGGAGAGAAACGGGAAAGGGGAGAAGGGATGCGGCCGACGGTAGAGAAGAGAGGGAGGGTGGCGGCGCCCGAAGCGTGAGGTGGCGACGGGATGAGGGGAGACCGCCACGAGGCACAGGAGGTGGCGGTGAGGTGAGGCGTGCGTGGCGGAGGGGAAGAGATAAGGCAGCAGGCAACGGCGGCTTCATGGGGAAGAAAAGGGGTGGGGTGGGCGGTGGCGGGCTGGGCCAGAGGAGAAGGAGGGGATGGGCCGGGGCAAGGCCCGCACGGCAAAAAAAGGGGGGGGGGTAGAATTAGGGTTAGGTTAGGATTTTCATTCCTTTATGCTTTTCTTCATTTCAATTGATTCCTATGCAAACTTGCTTTATATCAACATGATTCAATTTAAAAAAAATACTTTGAAATCTTGCCTCATATTTCCCAACCCAGGCTTTTGAACTATTCTAACCACTTCACAAATTTTGAAGTTCGAAAGGATCATTTATATTAAGACCCAAGAACGAGGTTTAGAATTGGATCGAATCAGAATTTAGGGTTTGGTCGCGCATTTCAAAAATTCAAAAACTTACCCAATTTCATGTTCATGAGTTCATGCCATGGGATGCACATGATGCGCATTACAAGTTAATAAAACAGGGACGTTACAGACCTACCCCCCTTACGAGAATCTCGACCCCGAGATTCGGATCAGCTGGAAAAGAGGGAGGGGTACGCCGATCGAAGATGATCCTCGCGTTCCCAAGTAGCTTCGTCTTCGGAATGATTAGACCATTGAACTTTGAAGAACTTGACGTTCCGTCTTCGAGTCGTCCGTTCCATCTCATCGAGAATACGAAGAGGGTACTCTCGGTAAGACAGATCTTCTTGGAGATCCAGAGTATCAACTGCCGATTCCGGGATTGGATCTTTAAAGCACTTCCGAAGTTGAGAAACGTGGAAGACATTGTGGATATTGGATAACGACGGAGGTAGTTCCAACTGGTATGCGACTTCACCTCGTTTGGAAAGAATGCGAAAGGGACCAATGTAACGAGGTGCCAACTTTCCTTTGATGCCAAATCGGCGAACACCCTTAAAAGGAGTGACCCGAAGGTAGACTTTATCATTTGGCTCAAAGTGAATCTCACGACGATGAAGGTCGGAGTAGCTCTTCTGACGAGATTGAGCAGTTTTCAACCGCTCTCGAATGATTCGAACTTGATCCTCCGCTTCTTTGATCAAGTCGGGTCCAAGAATTTGTCGTTCTCCAGTTTCGGACCAATTGAGTGGAGTTCGACATTTGCGTCCATAAAGGACTTCGAAAGGGGCCATGCCTAGGCTTGATTGGAAGCTGTTGTTATAAGAGAACTCAGCAAACGGAAGACACTTCTCCCACTTCGCGCCGAAGGATATAACACAAGCTCTAAGCATGTCTTCAAGGATTTGGTTAACCCTTTCGGTTTGTCCACCAGTTTGGGGATGATAAGCCGTACTGAAAGAGAGACGGGTTCCCATAGCAGTTTGCAGACTTTCCCAAAATCTGGAAGTGAACAAAACACCACGATCGGAAATGATCCGCTTGGGGATCCCATGGAGAGATACTATCCGAGCGATGTAAAGATCGGCCAATTGACTAGCTGTAATCTTTTCTCGGACAGGAAGGAAATGGGCAACTTTGGATAGACGATCAATGACCACAAAGATGGAGTCATTTCCTTTTTGAGTTCTTGGAAGGCCTGTGACGAAATCCATGCCAATTTCGTCCCACTTCCACTCAGGGATAGGCAAAGGTTGAAGTGTGCCAGCGGGTCTTTGATGTTCTGCCTTAACACGACGACACACGTCACATTCGGAGATGAAGCGGGCGATCTCTCTTTTCATTCGGGTCCACCAAAATCTCTGTTTCAGATCTCGGTACATCTTCGTGCTACCCGGATGAATAGACAACGGAGAGTCGTGAGCTTCACGAAGAATGGATTCTCGAAGATCGTTGTTTTTTCGGCACAACTAGGCGCTTGCTAAACCAAACAACGTCTTGATCATCGATTGAGAAGCATTTAGCAACTCCGCTAACAATGTTCTCCTTGATCTTGCGAATACTCTTGTCATGCTTTTGAGCAGATTTGATTTGATCTTCAAGAGAGGATCGGACTTCAAGGGTATTAAGGAAACCACTTTGGACGACTTCAAGATTAAGCCGTGCAAATTCCTCGTAGAGGGGCGGTTGAGATTCTTGGATCATAAGATTATTGCAATAAGTCTTCCGGCTAAGTGCATCCGCCACGACATTAGCCTTACCGGGTTGGTAGTGAAGACCCACGTCGTAATCTTTGATCAATTCCAGCCATCTTCGTTGCCTGAGATTCAGGTCGGGCTGGGTGAATAGATACTTCAGACTTTGGTGGTCGGAGTACAGCTCGCAGCGATTACCGATAAGATAATGCCGCCAAATCTTCAGAGCATGAACCACCGCAGCAAGCTCTAGGTCGTGAGTTGGATAGTTAGCTTCATGCGGCCTTAGCTGACGAGAAGCATAAGCTACCACATGCCCTTCTTGCATCAACACACATCCAAGACCTAGGCGAGAAGCATCGCAATAGACGTCGAAATTCTTGTGAATATCCGGGAGGACAAGCACCGGAGCGGAGGTCAATCGGCGCTTTAGCTCTTGGAAGCTTTCTTCGCACCTTTCCGTCCACTCGAACTTCTTTTCTTTCTTGAGGAGCTCGGTCAGAGGTTTAGCATGCTTGGAGAAGTTCTCGATAAAACGGCGATAATAGCCGGCCAGACCAAGAAAACTCCGTACTTGCGTGACCGATTTGGGTTGTTCCCAACTGAGAACAGCCTTGACTTTACTAGGATCCACGGCGACACCTTTCGCCGAAAGCACGTGGCCTAGAAAAGCGACTTCTCCGAGCCAGAACTCACATTTGGAGAACTTAGCATAAAGCTGATGTTCACGAAGCTTTCCCAAGACAAGCTTCAAATGTTCGGCATGGTCTTCTTTTGTCTTGGAGAAAATCAGAATATCATCGATGAAGATGATCACGAAGCGATCCAGATACTCCATGAAGATGGAATTCATCAACCTCATGAAGGTAGCAGGAGCGTTGGTTAACCCAAAAGACATCACGGTGTATTCATACAACCCATAACGAGTCGTAAACGCCGTTTTTGGAATATCTTCGGTTCGGATCTTGATTTGATGGTAGCCCAACCTCAAATCAATCTTGGAAAAGACGGTTGCTCCGGTTAATTGATCGAACAGATCATCAATCCGTGGAAGCGGATATTTGTTTTTGATCGTCACCTCATTAAGAGGTCGATAGTCGACACACATCCGCAGGCTTTTATCTTTCTTCTCCACGAATAAAGCAGAACATCCCCAAGGAGAGGAGCTCGGTCGAATGAAGCCTTTTGCTTCTAACTCTTGGAGTTGTTTCCTCATTTCCTCCAATTCATCTTGAGTCATCCGATAAGGGCGACGATAGATCGGAGCAGTTCCAGGAGCCAACTCGATAACGAATTCAATATCTCGATCCGGTGGTAAACCTGGAAGCTCATCGGGGAAGACATCTGGAAAGTTACAGACTACCGAAACATCGGGAAGATCAGGAAGGGATTTGCCTTCGAGAGCACAGAGCTGAGAGTCGACGAACTTTGGAGTAAACCGAACAGTTTCACCGGAGGGATGCGAAAGAACCACTGTCTTCGTTGCACAATCAATTAGGGCTTGATGTGCCATCAACCAATTCATTCCAAGGATGACATCGATATCCGTAGAGATCAAAGAAATCAAAGTGGCGAAGAACTCCAGATTGCCCACTTTGATGCAAACTCCACGGTATTCTTGGGATGCTCTCATCACGGATCCCGGTGCATGGATAGACAGAGAATTAGGCATCAGCTCGTAAGGGAGGTTGTTTTCCTCAGCAAAACCCTTAGATATGAACGAATGAGAAGCTCCCGAATCGAAAAGAACTGATGCTGGAACCGAATTAACAAGGAGCGTACCAATCACGACATCAGTTGCCTCCTGAGCTTCTTCTGCGACCACGTGAGTCACGCGACCGCGATTCACAGACGGATGTTGCGGATTCGCCTTCTTGGCGGGAACATTGCCCCGAGGTTGACCTTGCGCTGGAGCAGGATTAGGTGCAGGATTCTGTCGCTGAGGACACTCACGAGAGAAGTGACCGGGCTGGCCACATTTAAAGCAAGCCCCAAACGGAACTTTTGGAGTAGAATCAGCAAATTGTCCTCCCATTGGCCTCGGCTGGAAACTGGGTGCTGGAAGACGAGGCACAAAGCCAGAGGGCCTTGGGGCGGGAGTAGCGCGATTAAATGCACTAGCAGGAACCCAAATACGCCTCTTTTGCGAATTGGAAGAAGAGGGCTTCACCGCATCTCGAGCACGCTTTCTAGATTCTTCAAGAACTAGCTTGCCGTGCTCCATCTTGACAGCTTTATTCATTAAAGCTTGGAAGTTGGCGAAGTCGAAAGGAAGCAGCTCATAACGAAGCTCCGGATTCAAACCTTTGCGGAATTTCTCTTGTCGATCCGCATCGGTGGTAACATCACGAGGAGCATAACGCGCCAAATGGTTGAAGGAGTGGAGATACTCGGTGACACTCTTCCGCCCCTGAGTTAGATTCCGGAATTCTTCCTTCTTTATGTCCATGACACCTTCGGGGATATGAGTTCCACGGAAGGCGTCGCAGAACTCCTGCCACGTAACCACGTGACCTTTCTCCTGGATGGCGAGGAAATTCTCCCACCATGATGCGGCGGCACCTTCAAGCAGATACGCCGCAAGATCCACGCGATCCGCCGCGGGGATACGCGCGGTCTCCAATTTACGCTCGATGCTGCGAAGCCAATCATCAGCTTCGATAGGATCTTCTGAACGGCTGAATGTCGGAGGCTGCGTTCGAAGAAAATCTGAAAGTCCAACTCGAGCTTCGGGTTGGGGAGCAGTATTCCGGACTAGATGCTCCAGAAGGCGAGTCTGGTCCATTCGATTCCGCTCGATCTGCATCAACACCTCGGCCATGGATGGCGGTGGGGGAGGAACATTATTGCGACCAGAGTCACGACCTTGATTACCAGCGGTAGGTTGGCTACCTTCCGGATGTTCGGCCATCTGAATCAAGAAATAGATATGCCACAAAACAAGATCAGATCATAAAGAAACTTGAACGGAATTACTCGAATGAATTTCACGATTTACAAGATGAACGGAATATGAACATGTCAACGGAGTAATCGGTAGAGTCGGTAATAACCGAGACAAGGTAAGAGGGAAGGTAAGGATTCCCTGCACACGTGAAGTCTAACTTTTGAACAGGGCAAGAAAATAGAAAATTCGTTTTTCAACCAACCGAAGAGGTAAGGAGAAGAACTAGGATCGAATAGGATAAGGAGAAAACAGAAGCACTACTTATGCTTTTCGCAAATCCTTTTTAAGTTCAAATAGTTTTTACAACTTCTAGACCCAACAACGGCCAAGACAAAGGTTATCCTACAGTCAGCCCTGCTCTGATACCAAAGCTGTCGAACCCCAGAATTCATAACAGAGAGGCTTAAGAGAAACCACCCGCTAAGTCGAAACGTCAACCCCGACCTCAACTCCTGGGTGTCAATTCCAAGAGGAGTGGAGTGATATGGCTCCGAACAGCCCGAGACGTCAACCCCAAAGCTTACTCTGGCAAGCGCACAGAGTAGTAGGGTGATATGGTCTCCTCACTCTTGTCCTACCGAGCCGGAACATCAACCCCGAACTCGTCCCAGCAAATTAATGCACGGCTGGAGTAGGGTGATATAGTTCCCAATCTCTCAGTAGTAGAGTCGCTTCACAGGGGTGATTAAACTTAATGACTCTATGATATAAACTCTAAAGTCCTACCCGCAACATGCGCTTCATCACATACACGCACGGCACATGAGCAGGCGAAAACAACCAGATCTCATAGCAGTGACTCTACGACAGAAACTGCAATATTATAAGTTTGAAACTTAACAAACATATATACACACAGCGGAAGAGTTTATAAGGCTACGAAGCCAAACAGTAGGGCCAAAAGTGGCAACGAAAACAAACCAAAATACCAACCCAGGGCAGGATCACTGCCTGGGATTCCCAGCGTCTAGGCGTCGTCGGTATCGATCTCTAAATAGAAACCACCCTCCGAAGGGGTGGGTTCCTCTGCAACAAAACAACAACAATAGCAGGGTGAGTACAAAATTGTACTCCGCAAGACTTACGGTGCGGAAATAAGAGTGATTGTGCCAGGTATCAACAAAATGGTAATTGTGGACTAATTTGCGGAAAGCCAAGTTTACCTTTTCAATAACCATAAGTAGATTGAAATTCGACTACTAGAATACCTTTTCAAAGGGGACGAGTCGACACTTCGCGAATATTCCTTACTGCAGATCACCACACCTGAAAAACCCTCGACCCATCCTCAACCACCCTGGGAGGAAGCTGTCGCTACAACCCATCCTTAGAGTTGGCAAGTTTTAGGATTTGTTGTAGTTGTCTAATTCGATGCAAAATCTTACCAAGTTGTCCATAACCGCGGACACGGCTGTTCAAACAGTTCTAACCCTGCAGGGGTGTACATCTTTACCTACACGTATCGATCGTCTCCTAATGCCATCGCGATTTACACACTTTCACGAGGTGTGCTGGCGGAGGGTGATCGAACACGACCTTTACAATGCTTTCGACCTAGGTATGAGCCACCCGTACGGGCTAGTCCATGTACATCAGTCCGGCCGTAACTACGACACGGTCCCATACGTTGTAGCAGGTGATACATCCCCGGACTCGAACCGTGTGTAACCCTTACACCTATATTGAAACACCACCCCACATTCCTTTTTCCACGCACCCAATACACGAAAACGGCAAACTATGCGGCTCATAGTCTAAGTCTAGGCAAATTATTCAGTCGTGGGTGGCCCCATGATCCACCCGTGTAGAAGTACGCGAATCTTGGTTCGAAGGGACACCGGAAACCGGTCCTTGCGGGAAAACGAGACAACCCACCATGCTCCCAGCCATGGCCTCTCGTCTAGCCCAGATATGATTAAGCCAATTCATTAGTTATCCCGGTGAACACCCACCTACCACGTAACCCATTCCCAGTGTTGATTCATCTGTTATCCCAGGAATTACGACTTCTACAAGTCTAAGCATGTCTAAGCATAAATAGCATAATAGCACTCGAACAGTGGATACTAGACTACACTAGATGGGCTAGGTTAGTGGTGGAGCTGTTTAAGCGACAAGGTGAGTCGTATTCATCGGACTAGGGCTTTTCTTAGCGGAAAAATTAGCAGTTGAACGCATGTAATAATGAATTTGAAAACAACTAATACTTTACAAATAGTAGGAGATTTGCAACGTGACCAAAGGGGCTGCTTGCCTGGTTGCTCTGCAACGACACCCTGCTCTTGATCGAGACTATCGCCCTGTGGATCCTCCGGCTCTATCGAGGAAAAACGAAAACACCGGAAACAAGGGCATACTCGTAATTATTAAAATGCACAAAATCAGCATGAGATGCAATGTATGCCATGACATAGAGGGTGCAAAAAGAAGACTAATGCAAGTGGAATCAATTTAATCGGAGTTCGGACGCATAAAATGTCGCGGCCCGAAAATCCTCCGGCTAATCGGAACCCTAATTTGAGTTTTTAGCAAATTGTATTATTCCTAGCATGCAAACATGGATGGAAATGATGTTTTTGAATAGATTTCATTTTTCTGAACATTTTGATATATTATTTGCATTTTTCTGATTAAAGATGAATTTTCTATGAATTTTACAAGATTTAATCCATTTTCCCCCTTTGTTTTATTTTTCTCAGTAAAAATAATATTCAAATTAATTCAAATACAATAGGGGCTGACATGTGGGCCCTACTGGTCAAATCTAGTCAACATTGACTTTAGGTCAATGACAGTGGGGCCCACTGTCATATAAATTCTATTTCTTTTATTCCTTACTTTTATTCCTTACATGTGGGGTCCACACGACATAGAGATAACCTTATTGAGAGCATTAATCACACTGATGGTTATTAACAGAGAGCATTAATGTTTCTGTTAACATTAATTGCCAATGATTAACCATTAAATATGCCCTAACAGCCGGTTAGAGTTGATTAACCAATGATTAATATTTAATAAAGCCATCAATGTGTCTGTGCATTGATTAAGTGAATTAATTACGCTTAGCCATTAATTGCAGCATTAATGCACTGATTAGTTATTAACTGTGACATTAATCATGGTGTCATCTTTAATTAGGGCATTTAACCCAGCAGATTAAGGGCTACAGCGCCCTTAATGGAACTGGGGCTCGGTCGGGAGGGGCCCTGCCCGACGCGGCTCCACCGGCGGTGAAGGAAGACGGCGGCGTGGAACCTACCGGCGAGGAGGCGCAGCTGGGCGGTGAAGAGGCGGGGATGCCCGGGGCGGTGACGGCCGGCGACGGGGTGGCCTAGGGCGGTGCTTCGGGATAGAGGAGGCCGGCGGTGCGGGTGGGAGGAGCTCGGCGAGGGGTGGTGCTGGAGCGGGGTGGAGGTGGCGCCGAGGCGACAAGGGGAGGTGGAGCACCAGGGCGAGCGGGAGGTCGAGGTGGAGGGGCTCCGGTGAGGCGTCGGATGGGGAGTGGCGGGGTGGAGCGGGGCGGGAAGCACCGGGGTGATGGCGGCCGGCGACTAGGGCTTCCGAGGCGAGGTGAACGGCGGGGCGCCGGGGCTCCGGCGAGCGCTCGGCCGAGGCGGTGGCTTGAGGCCCGAGGCGAGGCGTGGAGAGCGGCAGCCGGTGGGGAGAGAAACGGGAAAGGGGAGAAGGGATGCGGCCGACGGTAGAGAAGAGAGGGAGGGTGGCGGCGCCCGAAGCGTGAGGTGGCGACGGGATGAGGGGAGACCGCCACGAGGCACAGGAGGTGGCGGTGAGGTGAGGCGTGCGTGGCGGAGGGGAAGAGATAAGGCAGCAGGCAACGGCGGCTTCATGGGGAAGAAAAGGGGTGGGGTGGGCGGTGGCGGGCTGGGCCAGAGGAGAAGGAGGGGATGGGCCGGGGCAAGGCCCGCACGGCAAAAAAAGGGGGGGGGGTAGAATTAGGGTTAGGTTAGGATTTTCATTCCTTTATGCTTTTCTTCATTTCAATTGATTCCTATGCAAACTTGCTTTATATCAACATGATTCAATTTAAAAAAAATACTTTGAAATCTTGCCTCATATTTCCCAACCCAGGCTTTTGAACTATTCTAACCACTTCACAAATTTTGAAGTTCGAAAGGATCATTTATATTAAGACCCAAGAACGAGGTTTAGAATTGGATCGAATCAGAATTTAGGGTTTGGTCGCGCATTTCAAAAATTCAAAAACTTACCCAATTTCATGTTCATGAGTTCATGCCATGGGATGCACATGATGCGCATTACAAGTTAATAAAACAGGGACGTTACACGCAGAGAGAGAAAAGATTCTTCATCACCACGCGAATTTTCCGCCACGATGATTCGGTTTCCCAAAAATATGCCAGGCGGACGCGTGTCCGTGATCAACGGACCAGATCGGATCAGAAAGCATTCTGGGTTTCACCCGAGGATAATTCCGATAAGGCTTTCACGACTACTCGGTGGGGGTCGAACCTAATCGAAGAAGTCGCCGACGAGAGCTACTCGGATCGCCTACTCGGAAGTTCATTCCCGACAAGGGCAGATTTCTAACGAAACCATCATGACCTTACTTCGCGTACTGATGGGGGGCTTGATGATGAATAGTACGGCATCCCGCGTATTAGGGGTATCCGTATACAGAATCCCGTGACTTTAAGAAGGTACGGTGTACCCGGGAAGGATTCCCGGACGATAAGGTAACCCCTCCCGGGAAGAGAAGACTCCCCTTAAACTAGGAAGTCAATCCCGACGTTTAAGGAGACCAGAGTCCTACTCGGACATAAGTCCACGTCCAGTACGACCCTGAGAACCCCCTATATAAGGATCAGCAATCCCATAGGGGAGGACAGATCCAATTAGGTCAAGACACCTAGTCGCAGCTCCAGGAGGCGAAACCCTAGAAGACCCACTGCCTCGAAGGAGTCGAGCCCGGTGGTTTAGGATAGATTAGTCTACGATTAGGCCTAGGGTAGCCACTAACACACATCCCCCGTTGTAAAGAGTATTCTCCATCAATATATAGCAACAGGACGTAGGGTTATTATCCTGAGGGAGACCCGAACCTGTATAAAAAACGGCTGTCCCCTGCTGTCAGATCTCCTGGCACTTGGGCCCTAGAGGTCCCTACCCCCCAGCAGTCCTCACTCCACGACTACCGTAAGATCGCCGATTCACCGATCGTCGACACAATGCAATTCTAGCATAGAACATAAACTTAATCATGAACATGAAAATATAATAATAACAACTTTATTATTGCCTCTAGGGCATATTTCCAACAAGTCATTCCTCATCTTGATCTGAATGAGATCGGAAGTATGTCGACTATTCAACCACCAGTTTTCACTCATGGCAATATCCCTGCATTTATCAACGTGCTACGAAGGGATTCCAATATACAGGCTCATCCGACTTATATCTAACTTCAAAGGGACTTGGTTGAGCATATTTGGCAAAAGTTTGGGCCAAACTAAATTTATCTGTATTTTGTATTGTTTTATGTATGAATGCTGCCCATTTATATAAGCATGAATTGTGATTTTCTTAGCCTCTTTTGTTCATTGTCCCATATAGGCTTCTCCAAGCATTATTCGGTTAGTAAATGATACAAATAGCCCTCAAGGATAAAATTCTAGTATTAGTCACAAAACATATTAAATAAAAACTCCTTTAGATACATCTCTAAGATACAAACCACTAGAAAAGTTGTATCTATACATCTATTTAATACAGATAGATACGGCTTAAGATATGTTGTGTTCAGAGTGGCCTTAGGGTCCCTCGATCACTTCTCATGAAATGATGGCCCAAATGAGCTAATTGGCCAAGTCCAAACAACCAAAAGAAGTGTACGTATTCACCCATTTTGTAGATATAGCCATATAGGTATCTGAATTTGTTATCCGCAGGAAAGTAACATGTATTCACTTTGGCGCCACTGCTATCCAACAAAAATTCATATGGGAGCTGTCCGTATCTATTTTTATTAAGATTGGTAGAAAAAATTCGCCACCGCTTTCACCTTAGCAAGTTACACAGGCGAGAAAAATAGCTACACTACTACACAAATCTTCTTCATAGACGGTTCAGAACAACCATCACATATGGTTTTCTGAACTGTCTATGGTTTAGGGTTTGTGATATCAAAATTGAATCACATACGATTTTTACTATGATGAGAAATTACGTATTAAAAAAGGTACCACCCTGGGCACTAGATGGGGCGCCACCTCGACCACCGAAACCAATTTCACAACTAGATCAAGAGACAACAATGGAAGTGAAGAAACAATCATTTTCAATGCTAGAAGGTCGAGAAGGATGCACAAATATGCATCAGCGAACATAGCAAGTAGTACTGGAATATCCAACTGTCTCAATACACAAGATCGGATCATACCTCGATTATCTAAAAGATCACATCCAAATCACAAGCTACCTAGGTCGATCGATCATCTTCAGATTCGGCACGATATCGCCCAATCTAGTGGGTGTGCACAATGTCACCATCTCAATCACCCGCTCACAACCAAGAACCGCCAAACATAATATTGAGATTTAAAGTTTCAGAATTAGATCAAAGATTAGAGGGACCAACCTGGTCACGCTTGGCTGCCCCTGCACCGCACGAAGTCGCTGGTTGTATTGGTCCGCGCACACGAACCGCCCCTTGCCAGGCAGCAGCACCAAATCGCTGTGCCACTCGCTGCAATCACTCATCAGCTTGTGCCCAGCATCCGCACGAGGATGCCCCGCTACTCACTACACCGCCTGTGTGCTCCAGTGAACCGTGCCACAACGCACCTTCGCAGATATACGCCAGTCCATGCATCGTCCACCTGTACCTGCACTACTGGAACATGAGACACGGTTGCTCCCAGTATATGGCTCCTTGAGAGGCAGTAGGGAGAGTGAGGGAGAGAGATTTGAGTACGTACAGCGAGAGGAGCTGTGGATTTGAGTATGAGGTTCGTGCAAAGAAAGAAGTGGGCGGGATTAGGAAGGCGGCGGTGGGAGATATAGAGAGAAGAGAGGAGGAGGTAGAGAACGTCGCTGCTAAGAAAGTGGGGAGTTTAGGATTTAAGGTGATGCGCTGCGAGAGAAATAGACCGGCTATGTTGGACTAGGCTGGTTTGGGCGATTTCATCACATACCATTTTTCATGTATGGGTTGGGTAGGTTTAGGCTGGTTTTAGAATTCTTACCTATTGCAGATGTTTCTTTTTAATCATATGTGATATCTACTTTGACAAAAACAGTCTGTGACGTGTTCAATTACAAACGGTTTTTGATATACCATTTGTGATTAGACTTCTAGTTTCTAGACATTTTTTATAGTACTGCTATTTCTCCTATACAAAAGCAATAAAGAGGTCTCCAAGATTTTAGTAGTTGCTTCACGTCAGAGTCATCGACCGCATAAGTTACTGGCTCCTGATGTGACATTCAACAAGCTGTATATGTTTTTTGAGAAAAGCAATTTTTACCCTTATGTTCTATCATACTTGATTAGTATGCTGTTCGCTTACAACCCTATTAATACATGTACAATATAAGATATTTATACGTGGCATTTAAAGAGAGAATATAGTCTGTCATCAAACACCCACATAAATTAACTTCATCTACTCAATGTAGACATCTCTTTGTATGTGTTTAGATGTTTCATTACATATTAAATTATACTAGTTATATGCATAAGCACATATTAGACACTGGTGCCTAGTTAAAAACATAGATTATAGAATAAACATCCATGTTATTCTGCGTGGCAAGAAAAGAGTTATTGCAGTTTTTTTTTACTTTATGGCTTATTTAAATATTATGTTATTGGTTAATAGGGATACGCATGATTATTTTTTATTAATTTTTTAAAGTTTAGGGCGTACCTTAGTCTGTGCATATAATGGACGAAGAACATATAGAGGAAGTATCTCAGTTCAGAGGTGTACCTTATCTCTGCTCCACCCCAAGACCTGCTAGTTAATGAATATCATCTAGGTTGCTTTAAGAAAAAGCACTGCAGGTGTCTACCGGTGTAAGGTACCAATCCATGACTGTGATCTATCAAATATGTGCCTTTTTTTCCAAGGTGCAAACTAACTAGAGGGGACACCTCTTCTTTTAAATTTATGGAGCTATTTTGCCAAGTTCTTTAGAGAGAATTGCCATGTATATATGCTCGCGCATAGATTCGTGTTACAACCGAAACGCCTCCATTAAGTGTGGCCGAGCCGAGTTGACGCTGAGCTGCGGTGGCGGTGCCATGAATCATTCGCCTGTGAGGTCAAGCTTTACGTATAAAATATCCATGTAAACACATTACGTATTATTACACATCAAATATCCATGTAGACATTTCACTTGACCACCAAAATCGTGTATTCTCGCTTGGCATCACAGCCACAACGTGGCTTAGGCTCTGCTGAGGAGACGAAGAAATTATGAACAAGGAGAATACGAAGCAGAAGGACGTACTTGGGTTCGACTGCCTGCAAACCTTATCATGGAATGGTCTGTGGTTTGCGTGGGCGTAGTTGCATTGACAAAACAGTCTCCCACCCATCAGCCGAAAGGATAGTCGTTTCGAAACAAAAAGTATTGCTAGATAGTAGAATGAGAGACGACCAGAATGCTAACGTTTTATGCGAGTAAAAGGGGAATATTTTGTGCCAACGTTCTTATGTATTAATTGGCTGAAACCATGGTCTATACTGTAACGGTAATCTTTAGAGCAAGAATGTATGGCTACTAGGACCAGAAGGTTGGAGTTTGTTACCAGATGATTTATGTCCAGTTTAGATGACGGTTTAGCAGCAAACTATGTAATTGTTAATTTATAATATTATGTAGCTCGCAACTTTCTTACTCACTTATAATTTTAATTTTTATAAAGATTTTTATAATAATTGACTGTATACATCATTGGACGTAGAGACCGAAAAAATAATATTCTTCTATTATAAAAGAAAATATGCTAGCTTGTGTAAAGTTTCACAGGGTTACACGTACACAACAGTGAGGGTATTCCTAAAAGATACAGGGCCGGAAAACAGAGATGGGCCGAAAAGCAACGCCCACCGTGGGGTTAAGAGCCTTGCCTCTACAAATTGAGCTAGATGGGCTTACTTGATTTTAGCCTCGAGTGACTAACTGAAAACTAGCCGTGCCGTTTCTTCGACACCTTGTTCAAACATTCCATGCAAATGTTGCTCTTGCAATCCACAATCCGTCACTTTTCTTGCATCCACAGAAAACAGCACCCCAAGGGAACCACCAATTTAGATCAATTATGAATGTCCTTCTCTTGCTGCAAACGAGGACTCTAATACAAACAAGTTGCTTGCTTTACCCCCTTCCTAGTTGCAAATCACAAGCAACAGCAGTCCCAAACAAATCACTCAAGCTGGCAACAATCTTTCGAAACAATAATAAGAAAACACTGGCAACATAAGCACTTGGATATATGAAATTGCAATCAACATCTCTTGCCGCGAGAAAATGACTTGTTTGTTTATTCAGGTCGGCACAACGCAGCCTTGGTTATTTGGCACTCTCTTATGTACAAGAGGAAAACAATTAATTAAACAGGAGCTGCAAGCCTGCAACTCACTTGCACATCGTTCTGTGCACAACTATACATGTATAATTACGTGTGCGTGCGTTTGTGTGTATACGATAATATATCTCACGATCGTAGCACAAACAAAACGAACATAAAAAATCCATCCTTGCTCTTCAAAAACACGAGCAGGAACAGAAAGAACTTCATCCCCAAAAACCCAAATTAAAGGAATCAAATGTACACCGTAGGACACAAAGTTCGTTTACTATACTCGAATGACACGGTCACCAGCCGGCGGCGCGACTGCCGGCGGCTGGCGCTGCTCGTAGACCCGGTGGATTTCGTTGATAAGCCACCTCGCCTTCTTGCTGCCCAGAGGGCTGCCGTCGGCGATGAGCGCGTACAGCGCGGGCATCAGCCCGGGCATCTTTCCCATAAGGGAGACGACCTTGTCGCCGCCGTGCCGGCACAGCGAGGCCAGCAGCACCACGCAGTGGTCCTTGGCCGACCGAGACGCCGACGCGCCAAGGAAGTCGACGAGGCTTGTGACGAGCGCCGTGCTGGCCAGGATGACCATCACACCGGCCGGTTGCTCGGCGAGCCTCGCGAGCAGCGCGATGGAGTCGTTCACGAGGTCTTCGCGGTCGCTGGACAGGAGGCTCGCGAGCACGGCCACGGCGCCGGCGGACACCGCCTTCCCGATGCTGCTCGCGCTCTGGAGCACCCCGTAGAGGCTCACCAGCGCGTTCTTGCGGCCGCGGTACGTGCCCTCCCTCATGAGGTGGACGAGCGTCGGGATGGCCTCCGGGATGCGGCTGATCTCCTGGCAGTACTCGCTGTTCGAGGAGAGGTAGAACAGGATGGCCGCCGCGTTCTGCTGCGCCTCGACCTTGACGGCGACGTTGACGGCGTCGACGATGAGGCCGAGCCCGCCCGCCTCGACGAGCGCGCTCCGCCCGGGTGGGTGCTTCGAGAGGTTTAGGAGACTGGCGATGGCATTTTCCTGAACGGACGCGTCCGTGGAGGAGAGGAGGTGGAGCAACCACGGCACGGCGTCGGCCTCCACGAGGCATGCACGGTGGAACACGTTGCGCTTCGCGAGCTTCCGGACCTCGTACGTCGCCTTCTTCTGCTCCTCCGGCGTCCCCCTGGAGAGCTTGGCGATGAGGAAGGCCACCGCGAGACGCACGCCGCCGGCCGCGGCCGGGCAGAACGCCGCGGCGGTTTTGTCAACCGCGCACCGGTGCTTGCTGCTTGGCTCGTGCAGCGAGGTTCCCTTGCTGAGGAGCAGCTGCTCGATGATCCCGCGCACCGCGACGTTCGGCACGACCTCGGCGCTGCGGAGCCTCTCGCCGGTGACAGGGCACGTCCGGCACCCGCTCTTGATCCACCGCTTGATGGACGCGCGGTCATACGTCTGGCCGGTGGCGACGGTCACTGGGTCGGTCATCAGCTCGAGACTGATCGGGCACTGCAGCCCATCAAGGTTTGTCCACGTCGCGCAGCTCGCCGGCCTTGACGCGGACGCCGACGCGTCATCCTTCTTGTAATCAGTGCGGTCAAACAAGACAACGCGACAGTACAGCAGGAACGCCATTAGGCCGCTGATGAGCACGAGGTCGTTGTCGTTCTCGCGGCCATCCTCCAAGCGCTCCAACAGCTCGGCCTCCAGGAAAGCCACCTCCTCGGCGCAGTCCCACCAGCACGTGATGCCGACACGGCCGAGCACGATCCTCGCGTCCTCGGCGTCCGGCGTGGCGCCGCTCTTGAACTGCGCGAGCATGGAGCGCACGCTCCGCGCCGCGCGGCCGTCTTCAGGGTCCGGCCGCACCGCCGCGCGCCACGCCTGATCGGTCACAAGCCTCGCGAGCTCCCTGGCCTCGACGGACGCCCCAACCACGTCCCTCGGCAGCACGTCCATCGCCGTGGCCACGGAGCCGAGGACCACACGGAGCTCAGAGGCGATCATCTCAGCGTTCATCAGCACCCACAGCCTCGCCCCCTTCTTCGCGCAGTCCGCGAGCAAGAACCGAAGCTTCTGCATCGCCACGTGTAGCTCGGACAGGCCGAGCACCGCTGCCCCAGGCAGCGGCACGGCGGACGACGCCTCGCGGATCTCCTCAAGTAACGCGCGGAGGACGCCTGCGATGCGGACGGCCTCGCCGGCCCCTCCCCGGAGAACGGGGAACTCGCCGGCGTCGCGGTCAGCGACGTCCGCCGCGAGGGTGACGAGCGACACCAGCAGCGTCGCCGGCGAGATGGCCTCGCACGGGAACACCACCGGCAGCGCCAGCATCATGCGGCCCCGCGGCCTGCGCTCGTGCGGCGGCATCTGGCGATCGGGCGATGGAATTTGGAGGGAACCCAACACAACAATATGGGATTACGAAAGGTATTAGACGGTGGAGAAGCGGGCAATATCTCTCCCTCTTTCTCTTCTTGCGGCGGCCAAAATTGGATGCCGTACTTATAGAGGCGTCGGCACACGTGTTGTTCCTGGTGGAAAGGATGGACAGGATGCCGACACGTGGTGATCTACACAAGTGGGCGGTTGTGAGTGGCGCTGCGAGATGCCTCCGGGATGGTGGCTGGAGCTTGCGGATCGGAATCTGGAGATGGTGAACGGCAGCTTCGGGGACGGGACGACGCGCCAATATTATGATTGCAGTGTTCTGTACTGTGCGTTTCTAAAATTGCGTTGTTTTAGCTGCTTCGAATAAAATATAGACCGGCTTTATCAGTTTCAGATGAAAGATTGGCTCGAGCGATCAACTGATTGAGAGATGTAAAGCCTGGGAATCGAACTGTTGTCTAGCACATTCACAGCTAACAATGTATCGGGAGTTATCATTGGGCTCAATGGTGCGTACTTGTTATGAAAAACCTTCTTGAATCTTGAGGCAGTACTTGCTATGATTTGAACAAATCTTCGGGGTAATAAGCCATATACAAGCCTGTATCACATTTCCACCTGGAGCCCAGGCAGCTAGTAAACTTTATCATTTCACGTTTCAATCTCTTACAAGATTCCTATCTCCTCCACTAGTTAACATGCATGCAATGTCAGCTCCATGGAATTTTTTTTCTTTTTCGTGGAGAAGTTCCATGTCATTCTTGTGCTATCAAAAGACCAAAGAAAGGTTTGAAACAACGCGCGTTTTGCATGCGCAGCACAGGTCACAGATTGTGGATGTGCCAGCTTTTGGTCGCTGTTTTTAAGCGAGCTCCAGCTGACGTTAGAGAATTGCCCAAGATTAGCGAGTTATTCTTAGGAGGAAACACGAAGTTTTTCGTGTTTCATGTCCAAAATATTCTCTTAGCTCCTCCAGTAATGCGAGCTGTACCGTAGCCAACAAATGTGTTATTTGGCCATGTACAATGCAGTGTGCTTATAGCCCAGTGCTTAAAGAGAGAGAGTAGCATTGCGTCTCAAAAAAATATATGACTTACAATGTAGAGTGCTTCATATGGGTGTTTAAATTGCTTTAATATTTGTGTAGCACCTACTCTAGCACCTGTTGTCTCCAATGCAGCGCTGCATTATGTGGAGTACTATTTGTGCTTCTTGGAGTACTATTTGCTAGGCACCGGTTGAAACACCTGTCACCTGTGTCACCCTAAGCACCAGCCTAGCACCGGGTGCTTAACTTTACTTCTGTCGCCCTTCCTAAACACCTATCTAAATACCTCTCACAAAAATACTAAGATTTTTTTCTGAGACGTCTGTCTAAACACCTACATTGTACGGGGTCTTTGAGTACCTTTTAAGGCCAAGCACCGGGCCCGTGACAGCGGCTCCTGCAAGGCGTGGCTGCATGGATTATCACGATCGCGTCGTACTGGCCGCGCGGTACGGAGTCCGGAACCGTAGGGCGCAGCGAAGGGGCCCACCCTGCTGGACAGCCCAGGACACGTGTCGGAGGATCGTGCTCGCGGCGTCACACAAGGGATGCCCGCATCGCACGGGAGGGCGGCTGGGCCCGTCTGGCCGACACCGTGCCGCCCCAGGTGTTGGCTCCCGAGCGGCCAGCGCCGTCTACCCACCCGCCCGCCTGCCGCGTAGACTTTTGGATTCGCGTGCATGCTGCTGCATCGATGGGGCGGAGAGCACTATTTTAACCGAAGTTCGTCGTAATTGCAGTACGGATTCAAGAGCCGCTCCTATCCATGTGAAAACATGATTAGTCCAGGCCTGGGTAAACTCGCTGCTATTCACCAGTTAAGCGAAACCTGACTTTGAAATCCTTCTGACTTTGAAATAGAGTTGGAATAAGAATTAAGAGTATAAATATAAAAATAATATTATATTTTAATTATTTTTATGTTTATCTTTTTTTCTCTGAGACAATAGATAGATGACATTGATGGAGGGTAAAATAAGAAGAAAATGATCAAAACTGCAATGAAAATATAGAAATGTAAGTACTTTGAAAAGTTAAAAAGGCTAAAAAAAATTTATTTAAAACAAAGAAAGTATTTATGTAAACACTATTTTTATTGTTAGTACATATTTAAGTACTATTCCAAAAAAAATCGAGGAAGTACTATTCCAGATTAACAAGATCTTCACAAAAAAAGGATTAACATGGTGTTTGTACGTGTTTAACTCATCAGCGAGGGGAGAAGAGAACGGATTTTCAGTGCTCGAACTATGCTCTTTATGTGGACTGCACATGTCTTCCTCGTGATCTGCGCTAGTTGCTTTACTGAAGAATACACAACAAATGTCAACAGCAAATACAGTCTTTTCGTATAAGAGGCGGGTACACGGGGAGTGTTTGGTTTGAGTTTAGGTTTGATCTACCAAAAGTTTTGCTAGCTAAAATTTTGATTAAGTTTTTATTTGCGCATAATTTGACTAAAATTAAGAAGAAAAATAAACTAGGGTTGATAAAGGGACATTGGTATATTAAAAAATTTACAATTATTTAACAAAGACTAAAATTTTAACCATGACCAAAAATTGATAAGATAATTTTTGGCTACAATCCAAACATAACTATAGAAACTACGGACCGTCTAGCAATCACTCGAGTGATATTTTCCTTCCCATCATTCAGATTTTTGACCGTCCTTGATTAACTATAGAAACTACGGACCGTCTAGCAATCACTCGAGTGATATTTTCCTTCCCATTATTCAGATTTTTGACCGTCCTCGATCTTAGCCAGGGATCAATCCAGAGCCGCGTCCTTGACCCACTAGATTTGTCGTTTCGACGCACGAGCCACATTCGGAGGCTAACGGGTCTCATTTCGGCCGGTTTGTCCCAGCAACCTGCGTTTCGTCTGTCGCGGTCTAATTTTGTTGCGCTGGCACGCTAATTGTGGTTGATCATGGTATATATGAAACAACAAACCTTTTGACATCTATGCGATAACAGCAGAATATGATGTGTGTTTTGAACATGCTTCCAAAAATGCTAAACACACTTTTTCTAGTAAAGCTCGTTGCACAAACATAAAGATACCCATACTACTAAGTAAAAAAGAAGATAGAAATCATGAAAGAGCAAAATAAGCTCACCTTACAGATTTTAAAACATCGTATTAACATATAAACCACATAAATCAAAACTCCCCTCTATATGTTGCACTTCTCTTGCATGTCTGGTCAACCCGAAAACGAGTGACGGAGCTTGAACTAGAGTGTAGAGGGGCCAATCTAGCAAAATGTGTTCCTAATTGTTTGTAAACTTACTCTAAATTAGTGTATAAGTAACAGCAAGTACTAATACGCAGTGGAGTTTCAATTTGCAAGGAGAGGCCATAGCCCACTCTTGCCTCAACTAAGCTCCGCTAGCGAAAACGATCACAGTACAGATGCGTAAAATCGGTGAAACCCTAGTTCCCAAAAAAAAATCATCACATTCGGACCAACAAATGTGCCACAATCAATAGGATACATCATGTATTCCCCTCCCCCTTTATCCAACTCGTACAGATTAGAACTAAAAATATGCTGAAAATGCCAAAATCCCAAATCCGCTGAACTAAAAACCCCAATTCTACATCCAAACAACTGCACACCCTACTCACCCGTCATGTCTTACACCATTGATGCGCGTGCGCATCAGATTAACCACATCACCTAAACCCTAACCGAAAAACTCACATAAAAAATAGTGCAAAAAATTGAACAGCCCTGGAGTCTCCTGTCTCCACCTGCCACTCAAACCCTGCGTGCGCTGTGCATATGAGAAAAAGGTGAGCGGACGGTGGAACTTACCGGCCAGGAAATCGACGCGATCACCGATCGCCGACGGCGAGAGAGCAAAATCACGAGACCCAGCTTGCGAAAGAGGAAGAGACAGAGGGGAAGCGGGTGATCTTTGAACTAGTCGCCCTTCCCTCATCTATTTTCCTCTCTTAAATGGCGAGGCAAACGAGACGTCGCACAAAGATCAAACCGCACAGCAAAAAATGGCAGCATACCGGGCGCGTAACAGGTCAGAAACCCACACCCGATCCACATCCTTGCCGCTTGCGCGCCCGGTTTGCGTCGCGTGGCCGCACCAATCCCCGACCGCATCCGGACGGTCCACAAGACGAGCTGACCAAACAAAAAGAAATCACCCGAGCGACAAATAGCAATATAGGCTGCCCCCTCTCTCTCCTCCCATGCTCAATCGGGCCCCCATCTTCCCACCTTTCTCTCTCTTATCCTAACCACGCCCAGCGGCCACCACCGGCGAGAACGGGCTCTTCGTCCCCGCCGTCTAGGAGTTCGCCGCCTCACAGGAGCTTTTCCTTCCCGCTGTTCCGGAGCTCGCCGCCGCCCAGATCAAGTCTCCCCCGAGTTCCCCCCGCCCAGACCCTCCTCCCCGGACGCCTCCGCCGGATCCGGCCGTGGCCTCCCCTCACCACGGGCACCGACGAGGCCAAGGATCGGCACCGCCTCCGCTCCGGCATGCCCTGCCCCGACACCAAGGTCGCCGCGCCGTCCACGTGGTCCATGCCGCGGACGGGTGGTCCGGTGGTCGTACTCTTCGTCAACGGCGCGGGCACCAGCGTGGATGTGCTGCCATCGAAGCCGGCGAGCCAGTGTTCTCCATGTTCTTGGCAAATATTTTTAATATCTTTGTTTTCTTCGATTTTTCACCGCAAATGGTTGAGGTGCATGATTTTTGGTGTGGAAATTCCGTGGTCAGATGTATTCATCTGATCTTTTGGTATATGGCAAGATGTGTTCATGTGTAGCCATGTAGGGCTTTTGTTTTTCTGTGCAAATGCATGGCAAGATTTGTACATGTGTGCAACTTTTGGTGTAGAGATTCTGTGAATTCTGAAAAGAGGGAGAGGGGAGCTTGTGATTAATCTGTTCATGTGCAGTGCATATCATTTGTGCAGAGATTCTGTAATCCCAAATCATTTGTGCAAAGTTTCTTTTTTTGAAAATCATTTATGCAAAGATTTTCTTATGTGCAGATCATTTGTGCAAAGATTTTGTGTGTGAAGATTATTTCTGCAAAGATTTTTTGTTTGAGAATCACTTTTGCAAAGGATTTTGTATGTACAGATCATGAAAAATTGTAAAGCGCAAAGGTTCTTGACCCGAATGAAACTTATCCTTCATGTACTGTTCATGTATTCATCCTTCTGTTCGTGTGTTCCATTTAATGGATTTTCAGTACTAAAGACTAATTATGCAATTAATCTCTTACCTTAAAAAGTTATGCAATTAATCTGTGCTCCTAATCTGGTATGTGTTCAACAATTTATGGCTGTGAAGCACTAATCGTCTACTTCATAAGGTATTTGCATCTTAATTGCGCTGTCAGTTGGTGCAGTTGTAGTCATTGTTTAGATGGTTCAAAAGTCAAAATGAAATTTGTGTTGATTCACTGCTACTCCTGCTCAATCAGTGCTAATCTGTACTAGCGCTCTCTTGATTTTCAGTTTATCTTTGATTTGAATGTTACCAGCGCATTGGAATAAAAATAAAATGTGTACTTAAGGACTATGATTTTTTGTGAACTTTTCTCAAGTACTCTATGTTCTTGATCTGCTGTCATAAATGGAAAAAAAATCAAAATTTGAATTTGGAGAGAGGAAGAAGGCTGCACTTAATGCCATAACGGAGGGAATAAAGTGCAAACTAGACCTACATAGTGCATCGAAAAAATTGGGATGAATATGTGATATTAGGGTAATCTTAATGCTCCACTTCAATCGTCTCTTAATTCATGCCATCTAGACAAAAAAATTATGTGACGAGATAATTATGGAGAAGAGAGGAAAACTGTTTACAGTTCTTAGTGTTTTAATAGATGCAAATTAATTCTTGAGCGATCTTGTGGCTCACGCTCGTATTACTTCCTTCGTCCATCTATCTAAGGCATCGATTGACCTCGCTTTTGTCCATCTATCTAAGGCGCGATTCACCAGTAGATGCAACTTGGCAGCTCCTTAACCCTTCTTGCCCCCGTAGTGCAGCTGCGATATTTCGACTCATCCATGAGTGGCCACGCTTCGATTAATGGGGCAATAACTCCATCCGCCATATCTACCTCAACCAAACAAGCAAGATGAAGAGAGAACGGAGGCTCTACGCTTAGCAATTGATGGTTCCGAGCAAAGCGGCAGAGCTCGGCCACGGCAAGGTCGCCATCCATGTCGACCTGCGTGGCCACGGTGAGTTCGCGATCCATGACGACGAGCTGCGGAGCCCATGGCGTCGTCAACGACACGGAGTCGTTGGGCGACTTGGCTGCGGAGCCTCTCAGCCACGGCAAGGTCGCCGTCCATGTCGACCTGCGCGGCCACGATCAGTTTGTGGTCACCATTGCGGACGGTGGCCATGGCGTCGTCGACGACATGGAATCGTCAGGTGACTTGGCTACGGAGCCCCTCGACAACAGCACATACTCCCTGGACAGTGACGGCTTCCCAGACTCCGGCGGCGTGGGCATGGATTCTCGCTAGATGGCGCGTACGTCCCGGACTCCTTAGATAGCGACGGATTCCCGGACTCGCTCGACGGCAGGAACATCCCGGACTCTTTGGACGGCGAGTTGGTTATGGATTCATTGGCAGAAGACGATGGCGATGCGGATGCTGCCGTGAAGGCACAAATTGATTCGTGGATTGAGCATTGCAACGACATTTGTGAAGAAACACGCAGTGAAATGTTAAAGCACCTCTTCCAGATTTCTATTAGGTGAGCTGTGCGAACTTTGCTTGATTTGTGATTCAATTGTGTTATCCAGACTTTTGAAGCATGTGTCAGAGGCGGTACAGTGAACAAGTTCTTTCGGTTTTTGGATGCAAAACATGCCCATGTACTCATCGCGTGAAATCATGAACTTATCAAGAATGTTGCCATTCGTTTGGATAATCTTAAGTGTTCGTTTTTTCCCGAATGTAACCCAGTTGATGGCAGTCGTTTTCAGATGTGCTACTTTTGACAAGGAATATACAGAAGGTGTTACGAGTAATTTCCTCAACACAAGGAAACAAACAGATCTTACTCATGGACAAAGTGATGCTCACATTGTAGTGTTTTACGAAGTTCGTCGTTCCTCTCCATTCTTTCCTCCTTCTATATTCGGAATTGCATAATGTTAGTCTCCGTTCTCACGCATAATCACTCTCATGCAAGCTTGTTGAGTGAAGAACACTTGGTTTGACGCCGCTGTTAGATATTCTTCATATGTCATGATAACTTTATTGGTGATATCTTCAACCGTTTGTGACGAGGACTTTTGAAACAATGACTGAATAGCTGCAAAAAACCCAAGATCAAGTACATTTAGATCAAGAGAGTTAGGTGGTTAGCACATCAATAGATGTCAAAATCATCCGATTGGGTTGCTAGACAAAACTCATCATCATCGGTAGCAATATGAGTTTTAGCCTTATCTTGCTATATGAATATAGGACTACTCATGTCTTCCAATGGTCACTTTTGTTTGATGGCAGGCAATACTGACAATGGCATAGCACCCGGGTATCGTCAAGGAGGACAAAACCGGCCCTCTGGACACAGGGTGGGCCGGGTCGACTACTCGGAGTCCGACTTCTACACGGGGGCGCCTCATCGACTTGGAGTACAAGACAGAGATAAGTACCAACCCGGCAACCCCGGATTCAGTTGTAACTAATTAGGAAACCAATCTGTAAGCCGATCCGGATTCTTGTAACCCTACCCTAGTCGCCTATATAAGACCGGGTAGGAATCCTCCGATCGGTACGCTTTCATAAGTTCTCGTATTCCCATACACTCTTAACCCTAGCAACCCTGAGATCTACTCTCGAGGTCTTGCGGCACTCGGGATTCAAGCAATATCATCCATCAAACACAGGACGTAGGGTATTACCTCATCTCGAGGGCCTGAACCTGTCTAAACTTTGTCTCCCGTGTGTACCCATCTAGATCTGCTGTGCGTACGCTGCCCCGCATTCATTATTGCCGGATTACAACACTGACAGTTGGCGCGCCAAGTAGGGGCTGTGCGCATAGATCGATCCGGACAGATCCAGATGGGTTTCTTCAACAACAACGGCGACTTCGTTCCGGGCAGTATCATGCAATTTACTTCCCTAGATGTTGTCCCTGATCCAGGATAGCTTTTCTGATTCGGAAAGCTGGACTTCATCACCGACAAGCTCGGCAATCTTCACCTCTGCGACTCGGCTTCCCGCCGATCAACAGAGGTTTCATCAACATCTTCACTCGGACTCGCCGAGTCCGCACCTTCGGCTCCTCTCCCTAAGGTCGAGTTTGAGCCGAAATCGGATCGGCTATTCGAACACGGGTTTCCACCCGTCGAGCAAGAATCCTGACTGGTTGGAGCAATCGAGTCCCTCTTACCCGTCCTTGAGTATGACTCAGACGGCTTCGAGAGCTCGGGAAGCCACCATCCTTCTCGGGAGGTCTTCATTGCTAACCCAGACGCGCTGGTCCACAACGACGACCAGCCCGTCCCTATCGAAGAGCAGACTCCCGAACAGCTAGCAGCCACTCGGCTTTGCCTTCTTGCCAAGGAGGAGGCACTGGCCAAGCAACAAACCGCGCTGATTCGCCAGTGTGGAGAAAGAGAACGCAATGAGGACATGCGGGATTGTGGACGCCAAGTCCACAATGCACTCCGCATGCATGAAAGGGACGGCGTCCCAATATTTCCACTTTCCAGTCACAACATCGTCGCCGCCTCGGTGGCAGCACGTGCCATCAATATCCCTAAAGGCACCCCGGGTCACGACAAACTCCGGCGGTTTCGGATCCTAGTGGAGGAAGCAGCCCTCCAGCAGGCCGAGATTTTCGAGAACCGTGCAGGTTCCTCGGCGAGTGCTAGGAGCCGGCGTGTTTCCCCTCCAGGGAACCCACAAGCCGCAGAGGGTCGTCGTGCCGACCCCGAACGTCATTACCCCGCCGGATCGGTTCGCAGCCGACTCGGACTGAATCGTGATGCACGGGGGACTATTGTTGCAAGAAACCGCGCCCGTCAAGGCGCGGACAAAACGCTCACCCTGTTGAGTCAGCACGAAAACTGACTCGGACCGTACCGCGATGCGCGGAACAACCACAATGGCCACCCCGGTGATAGTGGCGACCGCAGCGCTACAAGCCGGCGCAGCTCTCCAGCTCCTTCCGGCATGGCCTATGTAGGCCCGAAGGCGTTCGGATCACGCATCCGCGACGTCGTCTTTTCGTCGCGATTTCGGGCCACCGGAATTGACAAATACACGGGTGAAACTCGGCTAAATATCTGGCTGGCCGATTACCACACGGCGTGCAGGACCAATGGTGGCAACGACTATGTTGCAATTCACTACCTACCTATGTTTCTAGCCGACTCAGCTCGAGCCTGGCTTACCAGCCTGCCTCAGAGTTGCATCCAGTCGTGGACCGACCTTGAGACCCTATTCGTGAACAACTTCCTGGGCACCTACAATAGGCCCGTGAACGCGTGGGATCTCCACAGTTGTACCCAAGAGGAGGACGAAACTCTCAGAGAGTACATCCAATGCTTCTCCAAGAAGAAAAACTCTCTGCCGGAGATTCGAGAAGGTGACATCATCACCACCTTCTCCAAGGGTGTTCATAGCACCAACCTCATCCACAAGATCGCGCGTATGGATCCTCAGACTACGCGTGAACTCTTCGACATCGCCAACAACTTCGCCACTGGCGAAGAAACTGTCCGTAGCGCGACCAAGGACGATAAGGGAAAGGGCAAGGCTCCCGAGTCTCACAGAAGGGACGCTCATCCCGAGTTATCTAGGAAAAACACTAGAAGTGCAAGGGTGGAGACCTCGTTGCTACTGCCGAGCGCGCTCCACAACGTCGACCTTAGCGTGCAATGCCACTTTTGAGGAAATGATGAGTCAGCCGTGTTACTTTCATGGGCCAAAATCCAATCACGTCACGCGCGACTGCAATCTCTTGAAAAACCAAAACAAACCTTTCGTCTCCAACCGGAACAAAAAGGATCCTCCTCCGGAGGAAGGCGACGAGTTCCCAAAGGAGACCGCGTGTCTCATGATCTTTAGTGGTCCCAACGGCTATGAGTCCAAACGATGCCAGAAGATCACAGACCACGAAGTCAACGCAGTCGAGCCGGCTGTACATCAGTACCTCCGGTGGTCCAAGTCCATAATTTTTTTGGCCGCTCGGACCACCCCGACTACATACCTCACCCTGGTAGGTTCCCCTTGGTAGTAGACCCAATCGTTAGTGGCATTCACCTCACGAAGGTCCTCATGGATGGAGGGAGTGGTCTGAACATCCTCTATGTCAAGACCTTGGACGACATGAAGATTCCCCGGTCGGAAATCAAGCCCATCGGTGCACTCTTCCACGGGGTTGTCCCTGGCAAGATGGCAAGTCCACTCGGGTAAATCAGCTTGCCCGTCACTTTCGGTACTCCTGACAACTTCTGGACCGAGACCCTCACCTTCGAAGTCATCGACTTCTCAGGCTCGTATCACGCCATCCTGGGACGTCCCTGCTACGCTAAATTCATGGCTGTTCCCAGCTACGTCTATTTGAAGCTCAAAATGCCGGATCCCCACGGGATAATAATGGTACAAAGCAGCTTTCAGCACGCTTACGCGTGTGACCTGGAAAACTATAACCTTGACGCGGCCCAAATCGCTGCAGCCGAGCTTAACAACCTCAAGTTGGCCGTGGTCGAGGAAGCACCCCCGACTAAAAAGGTTTCAGTAGCGACATCATTCCAGTCGGCGAAGGATACCAAGGCAATCCAGCTCGATCCGAAAGACCCCTCCAAGACGACGCAGATCGGGACTGCACTCAGCGACAAATAGGAAAACGCGCTCGTCAGCTTCCTTCGCGATAACCGGGACATCTTTGCATGGACATCTTCGGACATGCCAGGAGTCCCGAGGGAGGCTGCCAAGCATTCTTTGAACGTCCGGCCGGATGCTAAGCCGGTCAAATAGCGCCTACGCCATTTTGCTGAGGATAGGCGTAGGGCAATAAGAGAAGAGATAGCCAAGCTTCTGTCAGCTGGTTTTATAAAAGAAGTGTATCATCCCGATTGGTTAGCAAACCCAGTTCTTGTTCGTAAAAGAATGGAAAATGGAGGATGTGCGTTGATTACACGAGTCTCTACAAAGCATGTCCGAAAGATCCTTTCACACTACCTCGCATCGACCAGGTGATCGATTCCACGGCCGGTTGTGAAATTTTATGTTTTCTCGACGCCTACTCGGGCTACCACCAGATCAAGATGAAGGAGGAGGACGAGATCAAGACATTGTTCATCACTCCATTCGGTGCTTTCTGCTACGTCTCCATGCCTTTTGGCCTCAAGAACGCCGGCGCCACGTACCAACGGTGCATGCAGCGTTGCCTCCAGGAACAGATCGGCAGGAACGTACAAGCCTACGTCGATGATGTGGTGGTCAAGTCCGAGAATAAAAAAGATCTCCTAGCCGACTTGGGGAAACATTCTCCAACCTTAGACGATTCAGCATGAAGCTCAACCCAAAAAAGTGTGTGTTCAGAGTGCTTTTGGGAAAGCTACTCGGTTTCATCGTTTTCGAACGAGGAATCGAGGTTAACCCGGAGAAGATCGACGCCATCATCAAAATGGGGCCACCAAAAGGCCTCAAGGATGCCCAACGGCTCACCGGGTGCATGGCGGCCCTCAGCCGATTCATCTCCCGACTCGGCGAGAAGGTCCTGCCCCTCTACAAGCTCCTCAAGAAGTCGGACAACTTCATATGGACATCTGAGGCTCAAGACGCCCTCGATGGATTGAAAAAGCTCCTGACTACGCCCCTAGTACTGGTTTTCCCCAATGCCCACTGAACCGCTGCTCCTTTACCTTGCAGCGACTACCCAGGTGGCCAGCACCGTCGTGGTCGTCGAACGCTGCGAGCCAGGTCACATCTAGAAGGTTCAGCGCCCAGTCTACTTCATCAGTGAAGTACTTTCCGAGTCCAAAGCGCGATACCCACAAATACAGAACATCATTTATGCGGTGTTCATCACATCTCGGAAGCTAGTCCACTACTTCCAAGGACACCCGATTACGGTGGTTAGCTCCTTCTCAATCACAGGCGTCATCAACAACCGCGACACCACAGGGAGGATTGCTAAATGGGCAATTGAACTAATGGCATTCAGCATAGTTTACACCCTCCGCATGGCTATTAAGTCCCAAGCTCTTGCCGACTTCATGGCCGAGTGGGCAGAAGTCCAGTCCCCACCCTCTGTCATCGACCTCGAACATTGGACACTCTACTTCGACGGCTGACTGATGCTTCAGGGCACGGGGCTGGCGTCGTGCTCATTTCTTTGAAAGGAGAACACTTCAAGCACGTGCTACAAATCCACTTCCTGGCGTCCAGCAACGTCGCCAAATATGAAGCCTTACTACACGGCCTTCACATTGCAACCTCACTCGGGATCCGTCGGCTCCTCGCCCGCGGAGACTCTGAACTGGTAGTCCGACAGATGATGAAGGACTGGTCATGCCGAGATCCAGCCATGGAAGCCTACTGCCAAGAGGTGCGCAAGGTTGAAGCCAAGTTCGATGGCCTCGAAATCACGCATGTCCTCCGCCGAGATAACGAAGCTGCAGACGCACTCGCCAAGCTGAGGTCTAGTTGGAATGTCGTCCCGACTGGAGTTTTCCTCCAGGAGTTGCATGTCCGTTCTATTAAAGTGAAGACGGCGCCCGAGACCACCGAATCTCACCCCGAAAAACTTGATAACACTCAGCAACCGTCCCATGAAGTTCTGGTTATTGATCCTGTCTGGACAACGCCCTTCCTAAACTACCTCCTGCGAGACACCCTCCCGTTGGAGCAGAACGAGGAACGCCAAGGCCTATGTCATCGTCGAAGGTGAACTCTACAAGAAGAGCACTTCCGGAATCCTCCAGCGGTGCATATATCAAGACTAAGGGAAACAACTACTACGCGACATTCACTCGAGAGTTTGCGGGCACCACGCGGCACCAAAGTCACTAGTCGAGAAAGCTTTCCGACAGGGTTTCTACTAGCTGACCGCCGTTTCGGATGCCGAACACATTGTGCGCACTTGTGAGGACTGCCAATACTTCGCCTGACAGACACACCTACCGGCTCAGGCACTCCAGCCTATCCTGATCACCTGGCCTTTCGCCATCTGGGGTCTGGACATGGTTGGTCCCCTCAAGAGGGCTCCCGGGGGCTACACCCATCTCTTTGTCACCGTGGACAAGTTCATCAAGTGGATTGAAGCCAAGGCAGTTGCCACGATCACGGCCAAACGGGCCGCCGAGTTCTTCCGGGATATCGTCTACCGGTTTGGTGTCCCCAATAACATCATCACCAACAATGTCACGCAATTCACCGGTGCAGCCTTCCTCCAATTCTACGATGACCTAAACATTTGCCTCAACTTCACCGCTGTGGCACACCCGCGTACTAACGGGCAGGTTGAGCGAGCCAATGGTCTAATTATGCAAGGCATCAAGCCTTTTCCAGCGCCTGAAGAAATTTACGGGTAAATGGGCAGCCGAGCTACCATCGGTACTCTGGAGCCTACGGACTACACCCAACTGGTCAACCGGATAAACACATTTTTCATGGTATATGGAGCCGAGGCCGTTCTGCCGACCGACCTGGATCATGGATCCCCACGCGTCCGCGCTTACACTGAGGCCGAGTCAGAGGAAGCAAGACAAGACACTATTGACCAGCTTGAAGAAGCACGCGAAGTTGCCTTCTTTCGGTCGGCAAAGTACCAGCAGGGCCTACGCCGCTATCAGAGCCAACACGTACGCGGACGTTCCTTCAACGTTGGCGACTGGGTCCTACGCCGAGTCCAATCCAACACGGATAAGCACAAGCTCTACCCACCATGGGAGGGTCCGTACGTGGTCGCCGAAGTACTACGCCCGGGGGCTTACCGACTGAAGGATCAAGATGGCAACATCATCACCAACGCATGGAATATTGAACAGCTACGTCGTTTCTATGCTTAAACTCTGTACTTCAATATTATGGACAAATGAATAAATGTTCATTCGCTCCAGTGGACATAATCCTCCGAATTCCCGACTAGCCCGCTATGCGCGCCCACGGCCATGCATAATGGACACTCGGGGGCTACACCACCCTGGGTTTGCCCAACCGCACTCGGGCTTTTTACCTTCGCACAATTATTTTAGTACTGTGTACAAGGCTCAGCGTTAACCCTTTGTCTTCGATCGCCGGTCTATGCCACAACCCAGCGCTACACGGGAATACATCCCACAACTACTCTCAGCGCAACAGGGGCTACGACGGATCGACAAGGGCACACACAAAAGAGCTAGATTACACACGAACAAATAATTAAGAAGGAAAAAAACAACTTAACGAAGAACAAAGTTCATCCAAAAAATATGCATAATCCAAGTACACTCGGACTTCCCGAGCACTTCACATGCGTATCGAACAGTTCAAATGTTTGTTTGTTTTCCTATCCCTACAGCTCGGCATGATCAAGGAGGGAGTTCGCCGTATCTTCGACTGTCTTCATCAGCTCTGGGATCTCCTCGTCAGGAACGTCGGTAGCATACCCTTCCCCTATTGCTTCCATGTCAAGCAATGGGTAGTGGGACTTCGTCACCGCAAGCAACAAACACAGCTCCGGTTCGCGAGGCCTCCTTCTGCAGCCACATAGCCTTATCAGGCACCCATCGAAGACGCTCCACGATCGCACCCGCATGGTTCGGCACGGGGTCGTTTTCCCACAGAGTGTCACAGGCTGTCCGACCTGCCGTCTTTAGGGACTCGACCGTCTCGCTGATCTTATTGATGCACAGTTTGAAGGCTACAAAGACAAAATAGAAGCATTAGCAAGGGGATCAGCGGGCCCCGACCAAACAAGACCCGAGTCAAGGACTTACCGTTGGCGGAGTTCGCGGCTCTCTTTTTCACCGACTCAACAGCCTCCAAGGCTCTCCTCAGTCTACCATCGATGACGGCCGCCTCCTCCTCCAGCTGCCTCACTCGAGCCTTCTCCACCCCGAGCTCCTCCTGAAGCCGGGTAGCCTTGTCTTCGGCGGAGGCAAGCTGACTGACGCGGGCCTTCATCGCCTCAAGCTCCTCCTTGAGCCTGGAGGCCTCGTCTTCAGCAGCTGCAGAGGACAAGTCAACACGACAAGAAGCAAAAACAATCAAAAGGAGCTCGGATTTCCTTACCTTGAGCCTAGGCGGTCTTTTGGGAAAGACCCCTCCTCAGGGCAGTAATCTCAACCCCCCGAGTATGGGCAGCCTCCTGCGTCGCTTGGAGGGTCCCCCTCAAGTTGTCCAACTCGGCCTTGCGCTGGCCGAGCCGATCGAAGGCCGAAAGTTGCTCCTGGAGGAACTCAGTCTTATCCTTGGACCGTTTGGTTAGAGTCTGCAAGAAACAGCACAGCAAGTTAGCTACCCGGAAAAATCGTCAAGACCCTCCTGCACTCAGTTCTTTGAACCCAGTGGAGGCTCGGGGGCTACACCCTCATCGTGCACCCAGAGTAAAATCTATGGAAAAAGACAAAGGACCCTCCGCCCGACTACCCTAGTCGATCGAAGGCTCGGGGGCTACACCCTCTGGGTGCACCGATGGGGCACCCAGAGTGAAACCTACAGAATAAAGGACCCTCCGCCTAACTACTCTAGTCGGCCGAAGGCTCGGGGGCTAATCCCCAGTGGGTGAACCATCAGTGTGCTCACAGGCAAATAAAAAAGAGAAAGGAGAAATGGAATAACAGAAAAAGAAATGCAAGGGCAAAAGCTTTACCTGCAACAAGGGCCGCAGTCTGTCGTTAAGTAGGTTGGCGCTCTCCCTCGCCATCTTCAGCAGCACCGGGAGTGACTCTCCGAGCTAGGCGGTGACGTCCATCGTCTCGTCCAACTCTTCCACCTCCCGGACGTCATCTACCTCCCGGAGGACTTCGCCTGATCGCGTGGGGTCCATTTGCCGGACCCGCAGCACCTGGATTGACAGCTGGAATCCCGGCAAAGGAGGGGGCACACGATCGATTTCAACCTCCTCCACCGGGAGCACCAGATTACCCCTGTGGTCCAGCGGGACGGTACCCGCCGGACTCGGGCCAGCCTCTACCGGCACAGCCGGGGCCGGCGCTCCAGCGCCGGGCTCCTCCGGCTGAGGAACGGGAGGAGAAGCCGGGGGCGCGCTGTCCTATCTCGGAGAAGGCCGGGGCGAAGAGTCGCAGCCACCCTTGAAGGAGATGAGGGACAAACATCTGGACCCAGCTGGCTCTCCCCTCGACCAGACGTCGGGGCACTCGACAAATCTTTCGGGATGTCCCCCGTCCTCCTGGACCTGCAGAAGCACTCAGCACGTCAGTTTCTCCCGTTATGAAGACAAAACAAGCAGTAAGTGTTCGTTCGGTGACTTACTTGATGGATCGGGGAATAGGGACACGCTTCTTAAGCCCCGGCGCCGGCTGCCTCGGTGCAGCGGCTGGGAAAGTCGACGATGTCCCACTCTGTCCCCCGAAGGCGGCATCGGTAGTCCTTTTTCCCCTCCGATTGGAGGGGACTTCATCCTCGGCCGCCTGAGGAGTCTCCTCGACGGCGGCTGGCGCCGTCGGGGCAGGCGGGGCGGAGGAGCCACCTTGTCCTCCCGGGGCGGCATCGGGGGCTATTCTCCTCGTCCTCCGCGGGCAAAGGGGGACTTCATCTTCGTCTTCCTCCTCGACAGCCGCTGCAGCAGACGGAGGGGCGCTGGGCTCCTCCGCTATGGACGCCTTCCCCCTTGACGACCCGACCCCTGCGGCCGACGGTTGAGCGCTCCCCTGCGCTGGCTGCTCGCCGCTGGGGACATCGGCAAATTGGGGCTGGTTCCAGATCGCATTCTCCAGTATGGGAGCACTGGAACTAAACCAAAACAGATCCTGCAAGGTCGGGGGACACAGACGAAGACCGAGTATGACTTGCTTGAAACATATGCTACAAATGATGAAGTCGAGGGGCTGGCTGATCACCTGACTCGGAGGATAGACGTGGTTGTGGGGCGCCGGGTTTCTGGAGATATCCAGATCTGCTCCCTGAGCCATCAGCTTCCCGACTCGTTGTTTGATCGGGTGGACCCTGAGTTTCACCGGCTGGATTCAGCGTCGGATGAAGGTGGCTACCACTCCGACCCCAGTGACAACCAACTGGAGCACCTGGGAGAGATGAGCCATTAGAACTTCAACTGCCCCCTACTCCCATTCTAGCGGAAGCTCCGTCCAACTCGCCTTGATCTCGGGAGGTAGGCCCACGAATTTCGGGAGCGAAGGCTTGAGGTTGCCGCAGTAGAACCAATCTGAATGCCATCCCTTGTTGGAAGTCTGGAATGGCAGCTCCATGTAGTTCTTGACGGCTCCCGACCTCAACTAAAACCCAACTCCTCCGACGACAGCCGGGTTGTTCTTGCTCGGCTATGGTTTGACTATGAAGAGCTATTTCCACAACACGAAATGCAGCTCGATCCCAAGGAAGCACTCGCAGAGGGTGATGAAGGCCGCTACGTGGAGCATCCCGTTGGGATTGAGATTATGCAGCTCCAAACTGTAGAAATAGAGAAGGCCACGCAAGAACGGGTGTACCGGGATAGAAAGACCCCGGTGGAAGAACGAAGAGTGGACGACGAGCTCACCAGTGTTGGGAGTCAGCACCTCTTCTCCGGTGGCAGGACGCTACTCTATCAGCTCTTTCGGTGGCAGCACTCCCGCTTCCACCAAAGTGTGCAGCCGTGCCTCCGTGGCGGTGGATTTGGTCCAAGGCACCATCAAGTTGGTGGGGGAGATGCTTTCGCTAAGAGAAACCCACACCACTGCGTGTTCCTCCTCCTCGAGTGGATCTGCTTCCCAGACGGAGGCGGGCATTCAGCGGCGGCGGATCCGATCTAGGGTTT